>VICI01004684.1:0-10573 GCA_019593645.1 Akabosia matsudoensis
AAGTTTCAACAGCCAACAAGTAACTCGTTTTAAAATAATAGAAACTACTTTGGGTTGGATTCCTGTTCTAGTTTTTTCTTTCCTTACCACGACTAGTTTCAACAGGAAAAAAGTAACTTGTTTTCAAATAATAGAAACTACTTATTATGGGATTCCTGTTCTAGTTCTTTCTTTCCTTACCACGACTAGTTTCAACAGGAAAAAAGTAACTTGTTTTCAAATAATAGAAACTACTTATTATGGGATTTCTGTTCTAGTTTTTTCTTTCCTTACCACGACTACTTTCAACAGGAAACAAATAACTTGTTTTCAAATAATAGAAACTACTTATTATGGGATTCCTGTTCTAGTTTTCTCTTTCATTAACACGACTAGTTTCAACAGCCAACAAGTAACTTGTTTTAAAATAATAGAAACTACTTAATATGGGATTTCTGTTCTAGTTTTTTCTTTCCTTACCACGACTACTTTCAACAGGAAACAAATAACTTGTTTTAAAGTAATATAAAGTACTTTAGATTGGATTCCTGTTGTAGTTTTTTCTTTAAACTCAACGACAAGTTTCAACAGCAAAAAAATAACCTGTTTTAAAATTCTAGAAAGTACTTAAGCAGGGATTCACGTATTACATATTTCTTTGGTCTCCTTTTCGTTTACCGTTTTCACTAGCAAGATAGAAACCACTTTTACAAATCATACAAGTAGTTTTACAAAAAATACCTTCTGAAATTATTGGTGTTCAGTGCTCATAAGAACCCAAGCTCTTTCAAAAGTGATTTTAAAACCGTATTCAGAAATTGCAGAGACAGTTTATGGAATAACCTTCCGTACATTTCTTCTTTTCAGCAGGTAGATAGAAACCACTTTTACAAGTCATACAAGTAGTTTTTTAAAAAAATACCTTCTGAAATTATTGGTATTCAGTGTTCGTAAGGACCCAAGCTTATTCAACAGTGACATTAGAACTATCTTTTAAAATAATAAGGACAGTTAACGGAATAACCTTCCATCCTTTCACAATTTTCAACAGCAAGGTAGAACAACGTTTACAAATCATACAAGTAGTTTTTATAAAAAATACCTTCTGAAATTATTGGTGTTCAGTGCTCATAAGAACCCAAGCTTAATCAACAGTGACATTAGAACTGTTTTGAAATAACAATGCCAGTTTACGGAGTAACCTTCCGTCCTTTCACGATTTTCAACAGCAAGATAGAAACCACGTTTGAAATCATACAAGTAGTTTTTTTAAATACTTTCTGAAATTAATATTATGCAGGGCTCATGACAATCCAAGCTCTTTCAACGGTGAATTTAAAACCTTTTAAAATCACGAGGACAGTTTACGGAATGACCTTCCGTCCTTTTCCTCTTTTATGCAGCTAGATAGAAACCACCTTTAAAACTTATACCTTCAGAAATTACTTGTGTTCAGTGCTCATAAGAACCCAAGTTCATTCAAAAGTGACATTAGAACTATCCCTCACAATAATAAGGAAAGTTTACATTATAACCTTCCGTCCATTCACAATTTTCAACAGCAAGATAGAAACCGCTTTTAAAAATCATACAAGTGGTTTTTTTTAAATAAATTCCTTTTCAAATTGTTTTTATTCATTGCTAATAAGAACCCAAGCTCTTTCAACAGTGACATTAGAACTATCTTTTAAAATAACAAGGACAGTTTATGGAATAACCATCCGTCCTTTGTCCCTTTTCAGCAGCTAGATAGAAACCACATTTGAAAAGTATAAAAGTAGTATTTTAAAAAAATACCTTGTGAAATTAGTGTTATTTAGTGCCATAATAACCCAAGCTCTTTCAACGGTGACCTTAAAACCAGCTTTAAAAATCACAAGGACAGTTTATGGAATAACCTTCCGTCATTTCACCATTTTCAACAGTTAGATAGAAACCACTTTTAAAAATAACTAAGTTGTTTTTTAAAAAACCTTCTAAAATTATTTTTATTCAGTGCTCATAGGAATCCAAGCTCTTTCAACGGTTACTTTAAAACCATCTTTTAAAATCACAAGGACAGTTTATGAAATAACCTTCCATCTTTTGATCATTTTCAACAGCAAGATAGAAACCACTTTTAAAAATTACTTTGGTGTAAAACTGTTATGAACGAATTTTTTGTAATAAAATGCTGATAAGAACCCAAACTCTTTCAACGGTGACATTAAAGATATAGTTTTAAATCACAAAGACAGTGTTAGTAGGAAAAACTTTCCGTTTCTTAACCATTTCAGCAGTTAGGCAGACACACCCTTATAAAATTACATGAGTTGTTTGTAAGAAAAACATGCTGAAACACTTTTTACATTCGTTGCATCACAAGAACCAAAGCTCGGTCAACAGCGACTTTGAAACGATTTTTCGAAATTACAAGGACAGTTTGTTGAGTAACCTTATGTCCATTAACCATTTTCAGCGTCCAGATAGAAGCTAACAATAAAAATTTCTTAATTATTTTGTAATAAACCCTTATGAACATTTTTTTAAAAAATATCATGGGTCCAGGGCAATTCCTTCTATGCTATATTCTGAAATCGAATGCGGGTAATCATTTGAAAGAACTTTTTTAGACCATACTACAGGTGTGGTTATTTATTTACTGTTACAATTCAATCTGGATGTACATTGAACATTTGCTCGTAACACACAAGCTCTTGTTATTATATGTCAATGCGATGATTTAGATTATCATAGCGTTGCTAAAAAAATGCCAACCCAGCATAACATATTTACATTACTTATACTACTTTGTAGCTATTAAAACCATACGAAAAGTTTCATACAAAATAACACATTTCTGAGTAACTAACTAACTAACACATTCACAACTTCGGCCACATTTGAATTAAGGAGTAATACAGAATGTTAAATAATACAGCCTGGCTCTCATCTAAAATATCCCGACAAATTAGCACCGCAGATTATAGGTTAGGACCATCAGCTTTTCCCGCAACTGCTCAATAACTCGTGAAGACATCTAGAGTATTTATAAATGATATTAAAATCACCATCAAATCATGGCAAATAATATTATATCTTAGTAATTAATGCAATTCAATCACTTACAGAGCATCGGCCGATTTCTACCGTTCTAAGTTCAGGCATAGTTAAAAACAATCGAGCACATTGATCTCCATAGCAAACGGTCATTGATGCCATATCATTGTGAGTAAATGATAGCAAATCTATCAAATATAAGGCAAAATTAAATGCTACACACCCCCTCACCTTGAAGCCACAATAGAACAAAGTTTGCTATATAGCGTGGCCTTGCTCAAGTTCACATTTTAGTATGATGTGAAAAACACTTACAAGGAAATCGTAAAAGACAATCAGTTTCTAGTACATTCTCGAATCCGGTACCATTGTCACACAGATCCAAATCCTCCGGTTCCGTCATCCAAAACGGCCTGAGATAATCCGTCCATTTATCGCGTTCGCCTTTACCGCGGAACTCTAAGTGCTTCAGCTGAGGGAATCCTTGTGAAACCCTGTATATAACACCGTTTCCCATTAAACCAAACCGAGTGCCAGAATAAACCAGCGATTGTACATTTGGAAATATTCTTCCATAGGATGTAAGAAGGTCACCATGATCAACACTTAAATACAGGGTCTTAACTTGAGGAAGAAAAAGATTTCGCTGATTTATTTGAAGTAACCGGAAATGTCGCAATCCAACAGTCCGTAGGTTCGGCATCGTATTTAGAAAATCCAATGTTATATCAGGCCACTGATCCATCCGGAATTCAGTTAAATTAATTAGAGAACTTCCACGACACAGACTCCAATCATCATTGCCAACAGACAGCCATTCAAGCCTATTCAACCGTACATCTTCCTGATCCTGGAAGCACCGAGTAAACACTACTGGAGAACCCCCCCTCCTATATGCCAACTCCCTTAGTTCTCCTCCGTGACTATTGTAATAGTCCTTAAAAGATGTAACCGAATCAGGACAGGAAAAGTAGCGGTACGAGAAAGAGCGCAGACGAACACTATGCTTCTGCAAAACCTCAAAAAGAGCACCGCGATCTTTGCGATCCGATTCGTGGATAACGTTAGCTTCCTGAAAATGATAAGATTCAGCCTTTAAATAAAATCACAAACTTAATCTGTAATACCACCGTAATGTACAGGGCATACTTGCAATGAAGTGGAGAATCGCTGGATCAGCTCCGCATACGTCCAAACATCAAACAAGTCGAAGCCTCTTCGTGCACTGTTGCTCCCCGGGTTTTGCTTAATCCACAGCTTTTTCACTTTGGGAACATGAGCAGGGTTTACGTACATTGTAACTACATGTCGCATGTTCCTGGACAAGCGCAAGTGGATTAGCCCGAGCTCCTTCATATTTTCGAAAACCGTAAAGCAGACCCGTCTCACTTCATTCAGGTCAGAAAACACGATACTGTGCAGGGTCAACGAAGTCAAAACTGCCTTAAACTGGTTTTCGAAGGTACGTGGAATCGCAAAACTAATCTTGACGTTTTTGAACTGTCCCAGCTGAAACGGCTTTCTAAGTTCCACTAAAAATTCTCGAAATCTTCCAGGTTGGAGGTACAACTTAACACGATCATCAAGTTCCGGCTGCGTAGCTTCACACCAGTGACGGTTGACCAACCTGCAACTCATAACATCCTTCACACGCAGGTAAGAGAAGACGATTCGCAGAACCTAAGCAAGTGAACATAGCATTAAATGATGACTACAAATACAGCTTTATACGCGAACTTGAAGGTTTAAAACTAACCTCGGGCGGCCCGTGTCCAATCTCAGGTTTACTCAGCGCCATGATATCCTGACAGAATCCAGGAAAAAATCTTTTTCGCTTTTTTATAGTTCTTACAATAGCCTGCAAAAGAAATACAACTAAGCTACAATATTTTGACACAGTCACTCACCGCACTACTCAAGCAAACTAAAAATTCAAGTTGACGCAAACGGACCTACAACATTTCAGTTGCTACCCAACCAATTGCAAAACTCATACTGGCCAGTAAGGCAGCATACCTCCTGAATCATACTCAAATGAGAAAATGTATTTTCAACACTGCAATGGCCGATTCCACAGTCAAGCCAAAGAACGTTTGTGTAAATAAATTTGTAACAGCAAATTGATCGACTACGGACTCTTACAGATTTAATGGTTTTTAAAAAGGCGGTTTATTCGAAATCTCAACTATTTCTTTACATACAGCACCAAATCTAACCACGCCACATATACAAATGTAGCATTAATGCACATTAACTACAAATAAATCAGGTCGCTACTCCAAAATAACATTTTTTTTAGCCGCCAAGTAAAAAAAAACTTAAAATAATCTAAGCGCCAGTTAACATCGGCAGGAAAATGTAAACACCATTAACTTTTCTTGCAATTCCTGAATCGCCTGTTGGGACATCTAACAAACAAACAAAACCGCATTATTTTATTAATAAAAATTAACCAAAAGAGTATTTCATCTTCACTAATATTTAAACTTATTATTCGCTTACTGCACATCTTCCAATTTCGACTGTCCGTAGATTCGGCATGTTCATGAACACCTGGCGAGCACATTCATCTCCATACCAAACGACGGTTGATTGATCATCGTTGTGAGTAAATGATACCAAGTCTGAAGGAAACGAAAATTTAGACAAAACTTCATTAATTGCACGGCTCAAACATTCGTATTGTTAAAGCTTAACGCTTACTCTGAAACCGCAGTAGATTCTCAAACTCTAACATATTCTCATTTCCGACACCCTTTCCATACAAAGCTAAATCTTCTTTGGTCTCGGGTACAAACGGGGAGAGATAACCACCCCAGTCACCACACATTTCCAAATGCTCGAGCAAAGGCCACGCTCGACTAACCGTTTCTATAACGCTGTGTCCCGTATAGGGTACTCCTGAAGCGTCTTGTAGAACAAGTGTCCTAATGTTTGGAAACAACAGCCCATATGCTGTGAGGGAATAGCCCCTATAAGCCTCTAAGCACAAATTATGGACTTGTGGCACTGCAACACGAACCTCGCTAGCTTCAATGTAACCATCATGTCTCATTTCAAGATTTTCAAGGTTTGGCATCCAATTAAAAAATTCAAATGATCTCCATGACCGTTGTTCCATGCATAGTTCTCTTAAATTGACGAGTGACTTTCCATTCCAAAGACTCCAGTCTTGATTTTCGATCTTCAAGAACTCAAATACGCTAAGACGCTGCTCGTCTTCATCATGAAAACATCGCGTGAACAAGTTCAAGGTAACGGACCCAACAGCCAACTCCTTCAGGTTACTTCCATGAGTTCCAAAGTAATCTTTGAATAGGGAAATCTCTTTTTCTTCCAGATCGAAGTACGTTAGATGTCGCAGACGTACATTTTGTTCCTGTAGTGTCCGAAACAGTGCATGTCTCCCCTCGTTTATGGGTCCTTGAAAGAGATGCACTTCCTACGAAAAAATGTCACCAGTAAAAGTTTGATGATAATACATTTAATGCATAATAAAATGTTTGAATGAAATTATAATAATAATAATAATAATAATAATAATAATGCTGACCAGTAGTGAGTTAGAGAAATGCCCGATCAGTTCCGTGTAATTCCATGGTACGAACAAGTCAACACCCTTTCGTTTATCAAGATCATAGGCACGTCTTATCCATAATTTCTCAACCTTTGGCACCTGCACAGGGTTCACGCATAGTGGGGTTGTGACCTTCAGTTTCTTCGATAAGCGAATGTCGAGCAATCCAAGTTCCTTCAGCCGTTCAAACACAGTGAAGCAGACCCTTCGGACTTCATTGAGATCAGAAAAGCAAATGTCTTTCAAGTTTAGGGATACAATTGTTGCCCCGAAATGATTTTCAAATGTGCGTGGAACTTCCTTGACGATCGTGACGTTTTTGAACTGGTCAAACCTTAGAGACCTAATTTCGTCTACCAGACTCATATTCTTGTCTCTCTCAAGGACTAAACGCATTCTAGCGTCAAGTTCAGGCTGCGTACCGCCACACCAGTGACGGTTGACCAATCGGCAGCTCTTAATGTCCTTCACATTCAGATAAGAGAATATCACTCGAAGAACCTTAGAAACATACCACCATCACATTACAGTACCAACCAAGTGCATTATACATGTCATTGTGGTTTACACTTACTTCTGGCGGCCCATGTCCTATCTCTGGTTTACTCTGCGACATTATATATCTATCAGCTTCCAACAATGAAATAGCGTCCTGCTTATTAAACAACTACGTTATATATACTCAATCAACCAGCAATATTTCGGCACGATTAAAAAATATTGATTCTTTAACAAATCAAGAATGAATGCAAAACTACATTAGATTAGTCGGTTGACACAGGGCGTTTATCACTCGCTTCTAGTTCTCTGAAAGTGAGACGCTTTCTAAACAAGATCTGTGCAATTGCAATTTCAACAAAAACCAAAGAGATAACTTCATTTACTTTGTGTAGTTATTCACCAGACTATCTTCATGTACTCAAATGGATCTTAAATAACTTCGGAGACACTAGAGACTCAAGTTCACAAAACTTAACAACTTCTCACCAAAATATCAATAAAATTATCAACACCTCGTCGTATCACTTAACCTTCCCAAAAGTACTTTATTTTACTAGCTTAATTCGTGTAGACCACATAAACCTGCTATACTTACATTCAAATAGACAAATGAAATGAACCGTAGAAGCCATTTAATGCACAAAACTTCAAATTAACAACACTGCTTTCAAATTTCAAGAATTAATTTCTACGAATTGAAAAAGAGAATGACGATCAAAAGGGAAAGCACCAGTCCAGCTTTGATTAGAACAGATGAATTTGTCAACACAAGGGGATAACCATCCGACGAATAGACCTTTCCTATTTTGAATCGGTTCTGAAGTTCCTGCTAAATTGAATTTGTACATTACACACATGATGAAAGGTGCATTTCGTTGACAACTCTAATCAATCGTAATATAATCCCATTCTCACACGAGAGAAAATCAGGTATCATCGGTGTTAGAAGAATAGAAACGCGTAAATTTATTAAACGGGACGATAAAAAATTTATCAAAATAAGTGACAATGATGTGCCATTAACAAAGCCAGTTTTTACATTAATATATATAAAGGATTAACAGTTTAATTCGCCTGGTTACCACTTATGAGGATATTTTGTGTCGGCCGGAGGAACAAAGAAAACGTAAAATCAACTAAGACTACATGCTACTATTTCTCATATATCGGGCTACAGCATCCTTTTCAATCTCACTCGCGTGTACGCGACTAACCTCGAACGATCGAATCCAATCTTCGATACTGAATACTTGGCCGAGCTTTCCTGCTCCGTAGAGCTGACGCACAACGCGCTTAATATCAGGGCATTTCTTGTTTGTAGCTTGGTCCTTGAGAATTCCGAAAAATATGAGAACATGCTTGCGCTAGAGTAAGCATATAGGTAATTAATTATTTAAGACACTTTTATAGGTATACAACAACTATTATTAGAATGTATATCTTTTTGTCTTACTTCAAGGTCATAACAATACGGATCACGAAGCTTGGATTCATCAGAATTGCGATTAAAGAATTCCCCAAAGCGATACCTCAACTCTATCATTTCATATTTCCGTTGAATGGCATTCTGAAAGTCATCTTCGAAAACTTTCATCATCCTGATCGTATCAACTGGGTCCATTTGATCAAGTACTGCACCAACGACGTTGATGTGTTGCATATGCTCGCGATACATCTGACGTGCCACGCAAAGCCCACCAACGTACTTAAATCTTTCCCCCATATACACATAACATTCTCTGCTTGCAATTGTTTGAAATGTCGCAAATTTGGAAAACCGTGCCAGATCCTGGAAGTACAACCTTTTCTGCAGCTCCAAGCACGATGACGGTCCAAACGTGACGTAGTTTAAAAGCTTGTTTACTTGTTGCTTCAAACAAGACAATCGATACAGGTTATACATTACAATGTGAATGACATAACTTATATTAACATTTACAATTGTTTGCACTCACCACTTCATCCTGCAATGTGCTACAGCCGTTGGTATCGGGCAAGCTTTCCCCAACACCCAAAGGGTTCTCCATGATGCACTTACGGACAACTTCACGATACTCCGCATACGCTATACCTGCACTAGAGGAAGAATTCACAACTTCACATAGTTCCTGACTTAGAAGCGTCTTGTATGTAACATGCGGAAGAATCTCCACAAGCATCCCATAAGCGAATAATACACGGGAGGTAATGCTCCTTTCTTGCGAATGTGAACACAGAAATGTCTTCCTTTGCTCGACAAGATGTTCCATATTTTCCCGTTCACGATCAAAGAAAGCCCTGTACTCAAGATTGTGACTAAGCTTCAAGACATGTTTAAATTCAGCGAGATTCTTGACACCGTACTTTTCCCCATATAGCTTCAGAATTTTCTGCAGTATCTCCGGAGAAGACATATAGTCACCTAATACGTCAACAACTTGCTTTCCAATAATCTGCCACCTCAACATGCCGCCGATATTGACCTCATCACTATACAAGTCAACCGCAAGTGCCATCAATATAACCTGCGCATGATACGGAGTCACTAGTAGCACTTCTCCGCCACCTACAGTAATTATATCCATGTTTACTGCCGCATTCATCACGTTCACTTAATTCCTCTTTATACACACAATGCAGTCCCAACCTTCAAGCAGACAATTGCACGCAGAAGACTCAAAAACAACTGAAGCAAAATAATCAATGAAAACAAGATGCCACACTCAATTGGTTACAATCGAAAATACGACTTATTTAAAATAAAAGATTCCAGAATGTAACATATTTCCAGAATGGAACATAACTCTTCGGTCTTTCTTCTTCACCGCCATTTCAACACACCGGAATAACTTTCAGTCAAAAGAACGTAGAGTGTTTTCTTTAAAACTAAAATAATCCACAACTCTCAAACATTTCAACAACAGTGAAAAACTTTCACTCGAAAGATGGGAAAAGGTTAGCTCAAAAGAGAGACACCAATGACTCTTCCTTTCTACAAGTGTCAAACATCATTTCAACATCAGAAGTCAATACGACGTAGATGGTTTGTTACGCAGAGTATGTTTCATTAACCCCTTGTCATTTCATCATTTCTTAAAAACTGTTAGTTAAAAGAAGGTAGAAAGTTATTACAAAAACAGGCGTATCCATAACTCGCTGTAATTTCAACCCCTACTATTTACTTTCAGATAAAAGAAGGTAGACGGTTTTTACAATAACAGGCGTATCCATAACTCACTGTCATTTCAAACAACTTTAATAAACTTTCACATAAAAGAAGGTAGAAGGTTTTTACAAAACAGGCGTATCCATAACTCGCTGTCATTTCAACAAATCCAATCAACTTTCATATAAAAACAGGTAGAAAGTTATTACAAAAACAGGCGTATCCATAACTCGCTGTCATTTCAACAAATCCAATCAACTTTCATATAAAAACAGGTAGAAAGTTATTACAAAAACAGGCGTATCCATAACTCGCTGTCATTTCAACCCCTA
>VICI01004685.1:0-10570 GCA_019593645.1 Akabosia matsudoensis
CATAAAATTCCTGGAGTGACGCTCTGCCGCGGAGCACCACAGGGTGTATCGTCAGCACCGTTCCCTCGAAAAGTCTGGCGTAGTTTCTGCGATGCGACTTTGCATGGTAGATGAACAGTACAGTTACGTTGCATTGTATGAGATTACGAAACCCGTGTTACAAAAATGCCTTTTTATGTCATTCTTCGGTGCTTTTCTATATTTGGCGTGTTGCCGGGTTTATTATCGTTTCGTCCGAGTTATATACTTGTAATAAAAGCATTACGTACGTACTTGATTCACTTGTTTCAATCGGAACCTACTCGTACTCGGAACTGAATGCTTAAGTGACGTCGACGTAGTACTTTTTCCAACTCTGATAAACAGTTCCATCAAATAATATGTATAAACATACGTAATGCATTCACAATGTTTTTGCATTATATTTCGCACCTTGGATCAACACTACACTTGAAACCATCAATCAAATCTCTCATGCGTCCGCTAATTTCATCCGTATTAATTAGGACATATACCTATATGTTTATATAGGCATATAATATCATGAACTTGAGGATGATGATCTTTGTTTGCTTTAGTACACAACAAATTATTGAGTGCGTTATTAAAACCGTTTCCTTTTTCTTCGGAATTGTTGAGCTTTTACATCCGGACAACTTTGCCGTAGGCTCTTCCCGTCGCAAATGTTGCGCAAGATTTTCCGTATATAAAGACGACCTAGAATGGTTGATTGGCATCAGTTGATTTCATACAACAGCTAAAGCTAGTTTGAAAACTAAACTTTTAAACCAAGTATTTTACCATCAGACCCTTCAAAAACCATTCACTCCAGAAAAAGCATGGGACGAACAGTTACCATGGGCGGCTACTTCGTAGTTGCCTTTCTTTTTTCGGTTGGTAAGTATTTCTGGCACCAATCTCACAGATATGATTGTCAGTTGTCCCTTGCGAGGTTATTGTAATTTTTATTCTGATTCCTCATCCTTTCGTTCTTTTTTTTTCGCCAGCGACTTGCCTGCCTGCGGGCTCAATGAGCCCAGACGTAAAGGTCATCCAAGTATCCGACGACGATGGCCACCTTCGCTATGACATTTGGTCTCCATCAGCGGACGAGATTATCAATGGCCAGGACCTAATCAATTCTAGAGTCCAGACGAAACCGGACACGCCCAATAGCCAGACTCCCCGATCAGACTACATCCTGTTCGACAACGAGCAAGTCAACTTTGCCATCTTGAACACGGTCCACGGAATACACCGAAGCAGTTGTCGAACTCGCCATCATTTGCGATAAAGCATTTGGTGATCAGTTCAATCACGACCGTAAAAAGATTCTCGACTACTGGACGGCTTACTGGTGGGAGATCAACCTTCACTACAAGACCCTCCCATCCACGCGTATTTCCGTAATAGTGACATCTGTCGTCATAATATCAACAAAAGAGGGTCAACCATTCATTGAAAACGCACGTGGCGAAGAGGGAAAAGTTCGTTACAACAGGATAATCGGCTACTTTGCTGATTACATGTACAAGCAAATTGGAGTTTTGCCCCAGTTCGACGTCGCTATGGCTGTGACAAATGAACCCGTAGAATGGTACGGAGGACTAGCTTATCTAAATGCAGCTTGCAGAACCTCCGGAAGCAAGTTTTTGGGGAGCTTTGTCATGAGCGACGATGGACGAAGCATGAGCAACATGTACATTGCCTCCCATGAACTCGCCCATGTGTAAGCTCACAATAGATACTAAATTATGATGATACATAGATAGTAAAAGGTCAAAGATTAATTACTTCTTGCGTTACCAGACTTGGGGCTCCACACGATGACGAAATAGAGTGGTGTTCAGCCCGGAAATATTTGATGTCAGGAGGCGATAATTTCTATTCCCCTTGTAGTGACATAACAATCAACAATTACGTGAGGTAACGCAATAACACAACTCAGATCCGATTATGACGGCGATACACTTTGCCCCACAGCCAAGTAGAAATCTCAAGTTAAACAATATTTTGATTGGAAGGATCGCCATCCCACAGTCAACCCCATAATAAACTCGTTATAGCTTCCATTAATAATTATAATTACAATTGTTCCTTACATTACGTGAACAGGTCTGCTAATGGAGCATGTGTGCGAGACACAAGTAACTTGGCCCGCCCTGTCCTGGACCCGGATTTCAACAGTGTTCCTGTTAACTCGACACTTAAGCAATGCCAGCGTCGATGGGGAAACGAGAGCGCGTTTATTGAACAAAAGCATTTAGGCCTTTGCTGGGCAATCCCATGTAAAATATGGAAAGGAAACATTCTCTACAGTTTCAACTTCAATGCGATCGGGAACTCACCGTGTGGAGAAGATGGAAATGGGGTAAATACAAGTTGCGCGTATTTCGTTTGAAGTTACCTTGAAGCATGAAGTACGAATTTTTAAAAACGTTTTCAGAGATGTTTCCGAGGTCGGTGCCTGGAGCCAAGTAAGCTTATCGTCAACTCTGCTAGCAAAGATTGCATGAGGTCGGCAAATCGTTTCACGTACAACGATGAAGTCGAAATGGTCCAGTGTCCGACGAAAAAGTCGGCAACACCTTTGGACTCGTTTGTGTGGAAGAACCACGAACGATTGGAAACGCCCTATTCCATCCAGGAGGACACAAACATTGAAAACGCTGACAAATGTTTGGTACGAACGGGATCGTATGAAACCGGGTACGAGGTTGAAGTTTGACCGATGCTCCTCTGAAATTGTGAATCAGACAAGTTGGTTGTTTTCGGACGCTGGAGTTGGCAATGGTGAACTGATTTTACTGGATGGGTACACCCAGCGCTGCGTGAAACAAGAGGGGAACAAGGTGCAAATAGTGCGATGTAATCCTAGTGATGCCGCTCAACGCTGGAGGCTCGAATAAGCTGATATCCACCGGTGAAGCAAATCATTCACAGGGGAATCCCCTTCACAATGTGATTATAAATTTGATAATGTGATCGATGCATTTCATCCATGAAATAAACTAACATTTTAATGCTATTCATGCAATAACAACGAACATTCAGAAATAATTTGTAAATGGTCCCTCAATTGGCACTTGTTACTTCACTGTACAGCCTTGCATATCTTTTGTCCAAATTTCTGTTTTGACAGTATGTCACTCCAACATGTACTCTTGCCATTATTCGGTGTTTATAAAATAAACAAGAGCTCATTCGGTCATGGTAATCGTCTACCTTCTACAGTCAGTCAAGTAAGAGTTGTCATCCAGGTTAAACATGCTTTCATTCGTCTCCACCATTGTTAAAATTTATTACAAATTAGCGTTCTATTGCTGTTCTGTGCCATTTTTAGTGGGTCTCGATGGAAACGGAAAGTTCGTAACGGTTTCTATCTGGCTTCAAAAGGTAAAACGATAACTTTTCTATGTATTGAAAGTTTTTTGGATGCAGACAGGTTTTATATTACCGTTTTGGTCTTATATTTCAGCTGTTTACCCTTTTGTTCTATTTTGTAACGGTCTCTTTCTGGACCTTGTTTGCGTTCAACATTTATTCCGACATTTTCGCCAGTCGTCTTGTGTATCCCATGCGTCCTCATGTTTTCTTTGATTTGTTTGAACTGCTAATCTACATTGCCGGTCTACTTTCCTATTTTTACACAAGTTTCACAAAGAAAGCTACAATTCTAAGGTTTATTTCTCGACCTTGATAAGTTCTCAAAGAGTGTTCCATTGAAAACCAAATCATATAACAAAATATCTGGCTGTATTGTCGTAACTTTTCAAATTTTCGCGCTATTTCATGTTTTTATAAGCGTGTCAACGCCATTCGTCGCTACGAACTTCTCGTACAATTTCAATTCTTCGCTGCTTTTAAGCAAAGACCTTCTTCGGGCGATTTGGTGACGCGCTAGTGTCCCCTGAAGCCGGCCGGACAACTGCAAATAAAATATTTTCCAACAGGATTTACCTTGTCAGCATAATAATCAATTTGCAAGAATCCATGTACAATTTATGCTTCGCTTCTGCCTTTTTAGCCCTCTTTCTTTGCTCTTTAAACTTTAAAAACGCACTTAAGAAGACCAAGAGTTTAAAGGTTATCCTACTCCAGTACCGGAAAATCTGGAAACTTTGCAGACTTTACGATAAGGCATATGGGTTGTCAATTTTACTCAATTTTTTCACCCATTCCGTCCATTGTTCATTGCTCATGATAAAACGCAGTTATTTGAAGGAGTCCACATACGGACAAGCATTTAATTACCGGGAATTTAGTGGGAATGGCAGTTTTTCTTGCGAGCGTTAGTTCGGCAGGGCCGCAACAAGTAATTCCAAAAATCTTTGAAACATTTAATGACCAAATTGCAGTTAATAATAATCTCAAGTTTTTGATGCACAGATGACCTCTATTTCAACTCTTTTAAGTCGACGACGCCTCCCAAGTCAAAGATTGAATAAAAACACAAGAGCTATCGTTCAGCATTGGTCAACTCGCCGAAGTTGTTGTATCACAGCCAAAATCTTTCCCTTGACTTGTTCATCGATGAATATGGTTAGAGAAGAGACACGCTTTAATCGCCATTTTATTTGTGCTCTAATTAAGCTTAATTAATTAATTGATGTTCTTTTGATGTTTTCAAAGCTTCTTACAATTATCATTACCATTTTCCTTGTCGCAATAACACCAACACCAATTATCCCTGAGTCAGCCTGTAACACAACTGAAGTGCTAATTTAACTCGCAATTTAACAGCTTAATTACACTGCAAGTATATAACGATCGCCAGGAAAGGGACAGTTCGTCGTGTAAATTCACAACTGTTACATAACTCGACACCCTGTCAAAAACATGACGATTGTCACTTTAATGTAAGTAATTTTCTTCTCGTTTCGTGTTATTTTGGCAGTCAAACATTTTTCTTTCTCTATTGTTAAGACTGCAGTGGGGTTTGTTGAACATGCCCTTCTCCTCACCACAACTCGGCTGGTCAGTCAAGATCTACGGACTGACTCCGTCCAACCGCCAGCTCTTCCGGCAGAAAATGTACCCCGAGAAAATTGTTGAGATTCCCCGCTCGAAAAGCACCGTGCTCGTGATACAACTGCCCCTCGTGGAACGTACCTATTCCTACAGCAAAAAACTGGACAAGAATGAAATTCCCTTTGAGTATGTCTCCGAGCAATTAAATATTCTCGGGGACATCGGCTACAAAGTCACATCCGTGAACACAATGAAAATTGCCCAGTACGACTCCTACAACACTATATGGACGCTACAACTACAATAAAACGACAGTTTCAAAATCTCAAAATACCCCTGACTTTTTATTTATTATAAACATTTCTATTTCTGGAGGGAGGACACGATACTTTCAGTACTTATAATAATTAAAGGCTTCTAGGGCCGAGTCGGAATCATCTTCATAGTCGTAAACGCCATCCTGCTGATACTCCGGGTCGTCCCGGATTTCACGCTGGATTTCATCCCGCAGACTTCGAAACCGGCCTCCAGGTCGCTCCTGGCCACGAATAGAACAAGACCAGAGTGGTTCACCCGTTTCCTAATAATAAAGACACATTAAATTAAGTTCCGTCCGTGACTTATTATTAACGATAAGCAAAGTTTCCAAAAAGAAAACCACCGTGCAGCTTTCCATCGCGTGGAATCTGACCTCCCAATTGACAACCTCAGATTGAATTCGGCCTATAATACTCCGTAACTTGTCCGGATCGTGTATTTTGTCGATTAGAATTC
Source organism: Akabosia matsudoensis (assembly GCA_019593645.1). Taxonomy (NCBI): domain Eukaryota; kingdom Metazoa; phylum Arthropoda; class Collembola; order Entomobryomorpha; family Paronellidae; genus Akabosia; species Akabosia matsudoensis. The sequence goes on from VICI01004685.1 coordinate 5,746, forward strand.
CTGGACGTAGGCTGCAGACAATTAGATCTACAGGGCTGGACGCTAAAGCGAGGGGCAACGGAAAGCAAGCATTTCTCTCCGCTTCTACTGTGAAGCCAAGGTCAATCAGGTACACCTTGTAAAATAACATTAAATTAAGATTAACAATGTGCACCAAAGTCGGATACTCCCTCGAAACCAGCTAAATAACTTACGTGAAACCATTTCTCCTCCGTGTCCGCCGCGATTTTACCCCGGAAAAGAGACCTGCCATACGGGGCAAGGACGTAGTCCTCACGTTGGAGCCCTTGGTTTCCTCGCTGATTCAAATCCGCGATTTGCCTGCAGACAAAACGAGAAACACCATTTTTATCTATTTCAACACACCCCTCCCCTTCAGCCACTTTATTCCTCAATTCTCTCTTTACTTTGAGCTGAATCCCCTGCCGAAATCGTTTTCTTGGCCTTTCAGCCTAATGAACAGCTTCCGAGGCCCCTCTTGCTTCTCCAGTAAACATCCCATCCACTGCCCCAGTTCGAGGTCGCGACTAACCGGCTTATGCTTGGCCGTAATTGGCTTCGCAACAAAGTTCATCCTGAAGCAGGGCTTCACAGGAAGTGCCGCCGGGATGCATTCCTCCTTCTCTTCCTCTATAGCGGCTTTGGATTTTCTCCAAAACGCTTTCTCCTCCCCCGTGTCCCAACTCGATGCAGGGATTCCCTTGAAATGAACTAGTTTCTTTTTAGACTCCGCACACATTCTATAAAAACACCAACGCGTGAAACGTCAAATCTTTTAATTACTAAAACAACTTTAAGTCAACTGCTCAAATCCAACTTTTCAACTTTTTCGGTCAATTAAAACTATACAAAATAAATAAATAAATAAATAAAAATATATAAAAAAATCGTCTAGAATACAAAAACAAACAAACTTGAGCTTCGTAGCAGCAGCTTTCCTCATGATGACGGTGACCACGTGGAGAATGGACTCGACTCTTTTTGTTTCTCTCAGCGTTACGAAACATATTTATTTCAACGCAAACATGTCAGCTTTTACTTTCTCCCGCGGAAATCAGAGCTAATTTTTTTAAAAATCACGTTATTATTTTTTTCGTTCGATGTCTTAGAAAAGTTGTTTTTCACAGGTTAAATAACTATTCGAAGAGATTCGAGAAAAGTAAGGAAAGTAAGGAGGAGAATTAAAAATCTTCCGGATTTAATTTCCTCGCCGCTGTTCCTCCTTCTCTGTTTCTCCTGCTCAATGTCCTCCTGCCCGATTTTAACTATTTTCCCGGTTGGCGTCTTGTAGTCGAGCTCCTTCTCGTTGCAATCGTCTTTATCATCGCACATGCAAAGGATCCCCTGTACAGATTTTTGAAATATTCAAATTGACGTTGTCAGATAAATAAGAGCAATGTTTAAAAACATTTTGAACTCTGACCTTTCCATAAGCTGTACAATTTGGAGGTAGGATAGGGATAGCTGGATTTACTGTGTTATCCATTAAGAAGCCAAGGGGCATTGCGACACATCCTTTGCTAATCTCGATGCGTCCCGTGGATTCATACTGCTGTTTGAGGATGAAGCAAGTGTACGGCGTATCCTCTGCCACTCCGGGGGGGCGTACACTCGCGTTGTGCGCTGGACAGGGGCTAGATTTGCCCCGGTGGCTGGACACAATCCCGCCTACCTCGGTTGTTGGGCTGCAGAGTGAACCTTGTTCGGTCACAAAGTCGCGACACTCGAAGCACTTGATAGGGTTTTCTAGATTCGCCTCGAGGCTCCTGGAGGGGAAGAGGGCGAAGAGAAGAACCCAAATTAACGACATTTTTTTGTACTGTAATACTCAGTCAAGAAAACAATTTTCAGCGGGAATTCAATTTAGCTTGAATAACATTCATTGAATGGATGATATTACCCGTAATTACATATTTTCCAGAAAAAATGTTCCTTAACTACGTTAATTTTCTTCTAAACTATCCAATAAATACTCCTTTAAAATAGTTCAAAACAACCCCACGTGATTACTTTAAACTGTAGCGCCAATACTGAAACAGCACGTACAATTTGTTCAGGTAAGTTCAAATCAAGTATTTCAAGTATTTCACGTGTTTACCGGCAATTTTCATGTGAAACAGTTTAAAATCCGTTTTTTTTTTGTTTAATTTAAACCCAAAGGTATATACATCAAATGCAGGGAGAATGATTACCGCAGCTGAATAATAAAAACGAAAATGGATATTTCACATGCTAGCTCCCAACCCAACTCTGCTTTCAGTTCAATTTTACTCTGTGTCCTTTTGTCCCGCCATGTTGTCACCAAGAGCTCATAAGGTTATCGCCCTCCGATTCGGCGTCATACGCCCTTTCTCCACCTGCCCCGTCTACTGGGACTTCTCCAAAAAGAAGCTAGTTCCTTCCGGAAACTATTCAACCTGGAACTGGTACGTATTATCCATCCTAGGCCCTATCACTTTGATAGCCACGTCATTTGTCACATTTGCCCATTTAAAACAACCTCAATCAGCCGTTCCGGACGCTAAAGTAACCGTAAAAAATATCGCAGCCAATTCAATATTCGCCATAGTCGGCTTATCATCACTTTCCTTCACCTTATCAACAGTTCTTATCGGAGTTGTCCCTGAGTTTTGCGCACTATTCAACTCAGTCTACATTTTAAACGATCATCTCGACTGGCAAACTAAATCCAACGCCAGTTTGACGCTCAAATGCCAGAAAAACGTTCAGCGCTACAGTTTCGGCGCCATTTTTTGTTGTGTGTTTTGGTTCGTTATGCCCTGGATGTTCATTTTATTCTTTTTTCAACACAAATTCGACCCTGTTCGAAATTCTATCGAAATATTTCTCGAAATTTCCGTTGAAATGTCACCCGTGACCGCTGTCATCGCCATTTTCTATGCGGTCTACATGCTCACTTTATTTAACGTTTTTACCTTAGTTTTATATCATGACGGTGCTTGTCATGGCATCCGCCAGTTACTGGCTCGAAATAGCCCTCCAATTTCATCAGATAACGGCCAAAAATGGAATATTTATCTACAAATGCCATCAAATCCTATGTAGCCATTTTAACATAGGGCTTGTCACTAAAATACGGTTATCTTGGCATTTTGCACTATGCCACATTATGCTTACCTTGTGCGTCTGGATGATTGTGAAAAACATGGCGTTATTTTTATCAGCCGGCGAGGGGAAAATGATTTTTCATTTTGGTAGAATGGCCATTATTGCACTGCTCGTTGTTTATTTTGAATGTTCAAGTGTTAACCAGATTGTATGCTTATCAGAAAGCGTCAAAGATAAGCTGCTCGTGATATTCCGAAGACAACCGGAAGTGTATAAAGTAGCAAGATCCTTGCCAACTTTAAGCCTCCAACCCACGTATCCACTGAGGATCGTAAATAAGCAAACATTTTTAAGATTTTGTGACGTTAGTATTTCAAATGTTGTTACCTTGTTGTGCATTTACACTTAATTAACGGTTATTGAACTTCCATTACCTCCAAAATCTGCTTCGCTTCACCAAAATAAAAAAAAGGTTGCGAAATGTCAACAATCATCAGCCAGCAGGTACCGCCCAGCTGATTTATTTCAATCAACAGGAAAAAAAGTAAATAAATAGAAAAAACGCCTTTCCCCAACGGGTAACATATCATTATGAAGCTTGACCTTTCCTCCTTAAAGATTGAACTAATAACAAATTGTTCCCCTCCAGTTGGCACTCCTCCTTGATCGTGACAAAATGCCCCGGGTTCAGTCGTTCCTCCTTTGCCTTGCCATGATTTGGACACCGCTCTCCACCACCACCGAAGCTCGTAAGTTAGAAAAATTTGAAGTTTATAAAAACAAAAACCATGCAAAATCCACATTTTTTTTTGTGGTTTTCCTCCAGTCAAGTGCCGAGATACAGTCTTGCACACAGGCTCCTCCGGCGAACAGTACAAACATCTTGGTCCGGGAATCATCGATTGTCCACTGGAGCTGGGAAAATCCTGCAAAAAGTCGTTCTACGAAGACACAAAAGAGATTGTAAAGTACGAGTGCTCCCGTTTCTACAAAGACGACTGCCACGTCCGCGACTCAGAGGAGGTCGGCTTCGACAAGGGAAGGACGATTAAGGCTTGTTTCTGCACGACAGACCTGTGCAGTGAGGATAAGCCCACTGAACAAAGCGATTCACGAGGTTAGACTAAAATCATGTAAAAAGCAATGACAAATTTACAGTATTTTTCTGTTTTTCCTCGAGTTGTTCCAAGGTACAACTTCGGTGATCCAAAGAAGTCCTCTGCCGATCGAGTCATGGGATTTTGGCCAGGGAGCTTATTACTTGGTTGTGTCAGCAGAGGTCTTCGTCAATTCTTCAAATAAGATGGCGTCGCTCGCCAAGGACGATGTACCGAAATTTCAATCCTTTAAACTTGTGACAACGCCAAAAATTTTTATTCGGAGTCTGGACTAACATCTCCCCACTTGTTGTAATGCCTGGTCTACTTAATCTCGTCAACTGAAACGTCCGTATCCAGCCTGCATACCGATCTCATTTTTTTAACGTTCCTGACAAAATCATTTAGTCATTAGGACGATTTTGAGAATTGCAATGTGTAAGTTCCTAGAAGGCGCACGGAAACATGTGGCTTAAATAAACAATTTGATAACACATTGATGAGGTAATCTGCAAGGCTAAACTGAAAATCCCTCCTCGTGTTTTCTTATTCATGGGAACAGAAATCAAAAATAGTATCTATTGTTGGGTTGGAAAGATGGTGAAGAAATGATTGGGGGAAGAAAAGATGTCAAATGATGAAAGTAGGAATCGGTACGA
>VICI01004686.1:0-10564 GCA_019593645.1 Akabosia matsudoensis
CAATATCAGACTGAAGCATCCCAGACAAGTCAAGCTGTGAGCCTAAAAACTGATAGTCAAAGCAAAATGGACAGGTGAAGGGATGGAGTGGAATCATACGAATGACTTTTCCAGCAGGTGGAAGGCTGAGAGATATAGTCAGCAATATCTGTCACTGCTTCTAGAAATGAAAATTTTTATGTTCATTTGTTTATTTTTGAAATTAAACAAATACACAAAAGGAATCAAACTAAATGTTTGTTCATGGGGCTCTTTTAGGGCAGACACTCGCGAATAGACATCGCTCCATCAGCGTCAGATCCAAATTGACAATTCCTTCTGACGTTGTTTCCTAATTGTAATAACGCTCTCTAAGGAGCATAAATATCTTGCAATGGAAAATACCTCAAATAGTTGATGTTATAGCATAAACTCACCATACCATAAGAATGAAAATCCCAATCTTTGTACTAAATTTACCTAAGTGGACGTATAGAAAACTGAAAAAAAGCATTTTTGGCATCTGATTTTGAGTAATTTCCAGTTGAATAAACGTGTAGCGAAGGGTTAATGATCGTGCAACATGCATGTTAATACGATACGCAACCTATTTTACACTTTTACAGAACGAAAGGAGTTGCACAATTCTTTTTGGATCGGCATTTTCACTTCGGTAACATTTACTTGTGCATCTTCTCCTCATACTTTTTTTTAGCTTACTAAGGATTCAAACAAAATCAAATCGCACGACTGGAGATACTAGTTCAGGCTATGTGATTTCAACAGAAGATTTATTGATGTCACCAAATCGTACACAAATTAGCTCATTTATTTTGCTATTTGACATTATTCGTGTGTAATTAGCCCAAAAACGCACATGGCTGTAGGCTTGTGTCATGTTCGTATTACCTTCTTCCGGGGGAAGTCACTCACAATAGAAAGCCTTGAAGCCAACATTCTTAATGCTCTCGTACTCGTACTTTATTCTCACTCAGAAATTACTAAAGACAGTACTCTCTTCATTTATCATCCGAATTGCAATTAACAATTACTTCATTTTTCATATGAGTATACAAGTTGTAGGAATATAAACGATAACCTCTCCAACAGTGTATCCCCAGATACAAGTTTGGAAAAGGGACTGAAGTACATGCATGAAAAACCATTTGGCAATGTTGGTTTAAGAAAATATGTCATGTTTCACGTTGCTGTGTTCTTTCTCTTGAAAAGGAAAACACATTGACGTGTACACACTGCTTCCGTAGTCTTAAGTTTCTGCAAAAGAAGACGAGGATTGTAAACGAAATGCATTAACTGAAATAGGAGATAAAAACTACATATCCGCCCTACCACCATTACCATGTGAAGTTCAAGATTCTGTGGAAGCTTTCCACTACTACTATGGTCTACTTTCACAATCAGTAAGCAAACGAAAATGGAGAAAGTTGAAAGAATGAAAAAAGGTTCGGAGGCAAAATAAAAACATTTCACTGTCTACTTGTTTTCAAAAGGTAGTTGTATGTGACCATTGAAAGAAAAAATAATAGTATTCATAGCAAACACTAGGAGGACTCGAAATACGTTCACACTTTGCTATTTATTTGTACCAACAAGAAAACGACATTATGCGATAACGCATTTTGAGTTCCTTCTTTTACTTGTCTGCCCTCAAAATATTTTCCTGTGGAGTGATTGACGGATTCAGTAGGAATCACTCGGAATGTTTCCCGATGCCGTAGATGTCAGATAATGTTTTATTTCTTCAATTTTAAAAGGCTGCAAATGCAGTTCTTTTGTACTGATCAATTAAAAAGGCAGACCGTTTAACTAAATGGAAAATACTTTTTGAAAGGCATAACTCATTGACTTGCATTCAAACATAGATGTAAAACGCAATAGGAAAATTTGCATCAATAAAAGATTCTTGGTAGATTGTGATGCTTGAGCCAACTAACATTTCTGAACTCAACATGAAACTAGACACTGACAACATTGTTGTAATCGAATTACCATAATTGAGATACGTAACACATATAATTGTGTCATTGCCATTTTTCCTTAACCAGCCTATCATCTTCTATATTTTACGCGTCGACTGCTAAGGCGAAACCTCGCTTGTCGCAGTGTTGAACGGCTTCACCTTAACAAGTGTATGATAAGCTGGAAAAGCTATTGATTGTTTATAGCAAGACTGGTATATTCCGCGCAGGGCTATACGGTTTACACAAGGTTTATGCCAATAATATTATTGTCTTTATCAAGGAATAGAAACGGGACCGAATACCTTAATTTGCTCTATGTACGATTCACACTTTATATTTTGAGAATACGTAAAAAGGTAACTTAGTACATTCAAACACAATAGCCTACTCTGAATATTGATGTCCTGGGAAAATTACAGGGTCATCTTTCATGTCAGGACCAGTTATTTCACTAATTTACCTTTGACCAACGAGCTTTACTAACGATTTCTGTTTACTCCAAGTGTTTGACAACAAGTATGCATCACAGGTAGTTTATTTGCGTTATATGGAGCGAAGTCAAGTACGCAATAAAATTATAAGTTATCAAGACATAAAGTTCATACTAGTAATAAAAGCAAGAAAGGACTTATAAAAGTGACGTTTCTAGGATCCTTATCGTCTTTTCAAGACAGGACTTGAGATTTCCCTTTCTTGTTTTCACCTCATTTCTGAAATAACAAGATTCTTTGATGCGTGTTTAGATTATTTTTTTAATATTAAATATTCAAGCAACTCTGATAGTCTCAACTGCATCAAAAAGTAAGATAAAAATAATAATAATAGTATTCATAACAGTCCCGGCTCGTTATAACTTATAAAATATGTAAAGCACCCTCACATGAATGCATACATCACCATCAAAAGCTAAACAGAATATTGAATGCAAGCCAAACAGAGAAAAGTAAATCAACATGATGATGGCGATAACTTGCCTGGAAAGTTGGCTGCTCCAAGTCTATTCAAAGTCGTTGAACAAATAGGCTTGTGACTTTTAGTTGACTTTATAGCTAAAAACCTCTCAATTTTTTTTTACTCAAGCAAGGGAGCAGGTCACACATATGCATTCTATATTATGCTATATGACATATGAGGGAATACCTTCAAAATAAGTTGTATTAGAGTTTCTTCACTCCTGAGTTATCTTACTTTGAGTTTCTTCTGGGGTGATGAAGAAACATACCTTTCCTAAATATTATAGTTTGACAACACGCAAGAAAGCTCCAACATTATGATCGTCACGAGTTCAAAAGAGAGAGCTTTCCTTTGTAGACCATGTGCAAAATATGCAAACGATGGACATATGTACTACTACTGGTACTGGATTTCCTGTGTTTTCCTCTTCGGCTTGATGAGTTTGGAAGAAAGAGTTATGTAAACAGACATGTTTGTCTGCAAAGTCAGGTTTCGCATGTGGACGCTGTCTCTGGGAATATTGTTTGTGAGGAGTGCATTAAACTAATCCGATTTCGTAGCAAATCATTACCGTAATGGGATTATTACTAAACAGTCTGTACAACAAAGTACATGTAGTAGTTTGTGTCAAGAACAAAAGTCTAATCGTTAGAACATTTCATTAGTGTCAAGCAATATCATTGCGTGGTATTTATGGCGACTCTCACTCACCCTCTGGGGCTTTCTCTTTGATTACAAAAATTATTATTGTTTAGTGATGGTTTAGTGAGCCTCTTTTGTTAGAGGTGTCTTTTTATTTGCAGAAATGTTTTTGCGAGTATTTCATTATACAATATGTGATTCAGAGTAATAAAGAGTATGAATAAAGGTGTCACTTCATAGACATTAAGCAATGGAGAAAATAAACAGATAGGAATTGTTAGGAATGTACAAAAAAAAAAACTCGATAATAACGACAATTGTAATGTTGATTGTAGAGGTTTATTTCACTGTAAATGAAATCATATAGTCCAAATTAGAAAAATAAGCGTGTTACGACGAACACATAATGAGTCTACCGACAAAATAGTAGGACTTTTTACGGTAGAGAGCTCCAAAGAAAAGCTTCATTTGAGTGCAATTAATAAGTCTTCCTCTGAAACAGTTTCTCCCTCTTTCACACGAACTTCTCCAACTTCACCGTCAGCACCGATAACCAGCTTATTCTGCATTTTCATTGCCTCTGTCATAAAACAACATCATAAATCCATTAATATAAATGAACCACTAGAATCAAAACACCTTCCTGCAAACTACCTAGTTGTATATTTTTTCCTGTAAACTCAAGGTAAACTATTTAAGCTGCTAAAGATATCAGATTTTATACTTCGTATAAAAAATTACCTATAACACAAACTTCTTGACCTTTGTGTACTTTGTCTCCAACTTTCACCAAAATTCCTTTCACTACTCCAGGCATAGGACTAAGCAGTTCTTTGGCAGTGTCGCTCTATGTATTTGTGTGCATCAAATGAAAAAAAAAAAACATTAGTTAGTAATACATGAAGCAGTACAACATTAAAATTCTTTTTCAATACAGGTTAAACTCGAAAGCTTTGCTGAGTTATTTTTGTCATTTGATAGCCTGATGGAATGATTAATTTGAAAACTTACGAGTTTAGGAGGTGGCATTATGTGTACAAGGGACTGAGCGTATGGTGAAAGCAACTTGAATATGTATGTAGAACCTTGAAAACCGATTTTCCACTCAGGACCATTTCCTCTTCCGTGAATTTGAAGCGTAATATCCTCTCCGTCAACATTGAGCATTACAACAGGCTTTGTTAAGTCCCAGTTCATGAGGACCAGGTCTCGACCTTTAATATTAACCTATGAGAAGGGGAAAACGTGAGCATAATTGGGTTTTATAATTTCCCTCCAGTTACGCAGCTGTGAAAAACTTTTCGAATGCAATTATGAATACAGAACATTCTTGGAACATGTTCTTTGGGAAAATAAAGTAGCTTTCGCTACCTAATAACGTAAAAGCAAAGTTAAGTACCTTGAAACCCTGTTCCATCTTCTGAATAGTAAGAGATGTTGCAATTTCCCCATGTGAAACAACGAAATCCCAAGCGTCCAGGATCCGATGCAGCCGTAGACATCTTCTGGCTTCTAGAATCCCTGCCACAGACTGTAAAATTTCCATGTGCCCTTTTGACAGCGTAGGCAAGGAAAATCCATCAGGGTACACTCGTGGGAGGTAATTAGTGTCAGTATCTCCAGCTATATAGGATTTCTAGTTGGAGAATAGTGAACGTTTAACACTATTAAAGATGGCAATGGGTCAAACAACTGCATGTAAGACCATGTAACCAGACTTGCATATCCTGTCGGGTCTGGTTGAAAGATAAATTTATTTACCTCACTTAAAATATCTCGCAAGAGAGGTATATTGTGCGAAACCCCTTGAATCACGTACGCATCAAGGGCATTCTTGCCCCTTGTGATTGCTTCATCCCTTGTTGAACCGTATGATACTAACTTGCAAATCATAGGATCGTAGTACACTGAAATCTCCGACCCCTCTCTGACCCCAGAGTCGCAACGGATTCCATTTCCTAGATGGTTCTACATAACTGCGATGACAAATTCGCTAAATTGTGAGACAAGCTGTTAACCATATGAATTGTATATCAAGAGTTTCACCCTTATGTACCTATATAGGCGTCCGGTGGAAGGAGTGCCGAAATTTCTGGTTGGATCTTCCGCGTACACACGCATTTCTAGAGCCCATCCATTCAGAGGAATGTCTGTTTGTTTGAACTTCAATGGATGTCCATAGGCAACTCTAATCATTTCCTGAACTAAATCAACCCCTGTGATACATTCTGTTATTGGGTGCTCCACTTGAAGCCTAGTGTTCATCTCGAGAAAGTAAAAGTTCTTTTGGTTATCAACGAGAAACTCAACTGTGCCAGCGGATGTGTAGCCGATTGCTTTTGCTAAGTCTAATGCCTGATTTCCCATTGCCTGCAACAAAGTTGATTTTAATAGATATACTACGGATCAAACTGTTTATCAAGCTACCAAAACTGCCAAATGTGTTACCTTCCGCAACTCTGGGTCTACGAAAGGGCTGGGGGCTTCTTCGATAACTTTTTGATTTCTCCTCTGAATGCTGCATTCCCTCTCGTTTAGATAAACTCCATTACCATGTGCATCACATAATAACTGTATTTCAAATATGCCTTGGGTTGACAACAAACTTCTCGATCAATATTCGGTCATCGCCAAACGACGCCTTTGCTTCATTCTTTGCTAATGCAAAACCTTCCACAGCTTCTTTTTCATTGTTCGCAATTCTCATTCCTTTTCCTCCACCACCCGCTGACGCTTTAATCATTACTGGATATCCAATAGAATTCGAGATTTCCAAACAGTGCTTCTCGCCACTTATCTCGCCGTCAAAGCCAGGGACCTATATGTTTTCGAAATTTTCATAAATTGTCCTTTTCGGTTGAATATACCATTTCATGGTTTTTTGAACGAGGGTTACGGAATCTTCTTTACGAAGTGCATACCGTATTGATACCAGCTTTAATCGCCAATCTTTTGGACTCAAGTTTGTCACCCATGCCGTGAATGGCTTTGGCAGGAGGTCCGATAAACTTTACGTTCATTTCTTCCTATTAAATAACCGGTAATTTTGAAGATTCGAACAAAAACAACCATTTTCTTCCATAATTAAGGTTCCTTTACATACAAGTTTTTGTACGAATCCAGCATTCTCAGAGAGGAAACCATATCCAGGGTGTACGGCTTCAGCCCCAGTAGATTTTATTGCATCCAAAATTTTGTCCATCACTAAATACGACTGGGCTGCTGGTGGATCACCAATGCACACAGCTTCATCTGCCATTTCCACATGCATCTTGGAATAGTTTAGACATTTATCAGCAAACATTGTCAAGTGTTGAACGCTAATTGAATGACTTTGGCTTTACTGAACGGGCGTCCGCAGTAGAATAGACGGCAACAGTCTTGATTCCCATTTTTCTTGCGGTGCGAATAACGCGAACAGCAATTTCGCCCCTGTTCGCTATTAATATTTTGCCAAATGTTGGCTCTGACTTGTCTATCGGATTCGTCGTGTATATCGAATCGCTCCATTGTGATTTAAATCTAGTTGAAGTTACACTTACATTATAGAACCCTTTTGCCCGTATAGGCGGCCCACTTAGAACTCGCAAAATACTGATCATTATGACTTTGATTATGAAAGAGAGCTTTCCGAACTCAACTAGAGCACTTCCACATACAAAATCCGAATGGCAAGGCCAAAGATCACTCGCAAAAGGAATAACCAATCAAGCCAAACATCTAGCTCTACGAGCCATCATGTTCAAATGGTTTACATCTCGTATGACAGTTGAAGCAGAGGAAGCACTTTAATACACAACATGGAGCACATATAAGAACCGGTTGTTCCAGGCTTAATAAGACATTTTAAGCCCTAAATAACACACCTGCTGGATTCGCCGCATATGAAATATGAAACAACAACTCTTCCGACATGGTACATGTGTGATTTTTTCTTACTATAGCTCATGCGTGTGTTCCCACTCTTACATATGCACGGACGACCATTTCATTAACATCGTTAACATCATATTGTTTACTGGAGCACGAAAAATGTTGCATAAAACTAATTAAGTTCAACGGAGACGATTTTTTTCGGATAAATATAATTATTCTTTGTAAGTGTTCAAATTTGCATCTACAATTTTTTAAAGAATCTGGAGAGATGGGCGAACAATGAATGAAGAATAGGTTCATTTGTAAAACGAAACTTGCGCCACGATAAGTTATGGAACACATGGTTTACAAATATTTCCCAGCTAATGAAAGCAACCTAAATTAATACATTTGCCTATAGGCCAAGTATGAAGCAAACATTCAACATTTGAAAGTTTATCAAGTTATTTGGACAGAGAATTATTTTTGCAATGGATGAGAAATGCGAATGCATGATATTGCATTTCATTTAAGGAAAAGCGCATTTCATACATCTCACAATGTACCAGTTCACCTGAGCATCTCCTTTCCCATCTTTTCTGCTTGTGTTTATACAATTTGTGTTATTGTGTTTCTGTCAAGCAAAGTTTACATTCATTCTATTTACCTACAACCTGTGCCGGAGTGAAGAAATTCGTCACAAGTAAAACTTTTCAGTTCAATTTATTTCTTACTTAACTGTGGATTAAAACATGAGCAAGCTCGAAGCTCACTGATTCGACACTTACTACTACTATTCGCATTGACCGGCTCGTCAAATGGTCGACTTATGTTACATAACTTTACTGGATACCGATACATTTTAACGAAAAGAGTGACATAGGACATTTTAGGTGAAAATTTGAAGTGACAATGCAGTCAACTCCAGCAGCAACGCCGTCGAGCATATCGGCGCCTACTCCTAATCCAAATCATCCAGACGCACTTGACCAAACACGGAAACTTATGAAAGATTTTACGGTAAATTGGGCTAACGCCGGTTTTCCATATGTATTTTAAAAACCCTGTTTGTCTCCGCAATAGACTTTCCTATAACTATTTTGGCTATTTCATATTTAATACAGTTAAGTTTTCATCTTTGCAGGAAGTTCGTAGTGTGCAAGCTGCGTTCAACGCATTCATTGTTCATGATGACAACTATGCTGAAGAGGTTTTCAGCGCGCTTCAAAATCAGTTGATTAAGATATTTAATGACAGCACTAGTACAGAGTCCAGTGAATTAGCTGCCAAGCACATAATATCAGTGGCTGGGCACAATACAAACAATGAGGAGACGGTCGACATCCTAATGAAGATTCTGGAAAAACTTGTCATGTCTACTAAGCTAAGTGCGAGGTAAGTGCAAACTAAAGTATGTCCGTTTAAAAACGCTTGTTTTGTTTAGGAATGCCTTTGATACATGTGTTTTTCTGTTTCCACCAGAATGGTTTGTGAAGCACTACTGGAAAGTGATAAGCTTGTTGTTAAAAACGCAAAGTTTTGGATCACAAGCTTTCTTTTAATAAAACGAATCATAGCCAAGGTTGACTACAAAGGCGTCCGAGAAATTATGAAGGTATGCTGAAGCCCATATTTAGTACGTTTAGCTGAAATCATTTATAACTGCATGCATTATATGAGCATGATGTTTTTGTTGTAGGTTTGTCTTGAAAAGGCTGCCTTGTTTCCGGAGCGCACGCCGCCTTCACAGTTACCCCAATTGAACGCTGTAGTGAGGCTACTTAACTATATTTTTGACAGAAAGGCTTGTCTTCTTCCAGCTTACTTTATAGTCAATGAAATTTTAAAGAACTATCCTGAGAAGCGTCAGTTTCCGCACTGGCGAGTGAGCCAGTTATTGTCTGACTTTGTGGATAGCTTCCAGGCTGTTGCACAAATGGTAACAGTGATTGGTCGATCTCGAATGCTGCCTGTCGTCGAGCATTCCCACTCAGGGTTTTCCCTAATTAGCTGGAAGCTGGATCCAACAACGCTTAGGTATATGGTCAAAGGAAATTTGCCATATGACAAAGAATTTATGCAGCCCCAAGATAGACTTCTAAGACTAATCTTGGAGCAACCGTACTCGAGGGATTTAGTGTGTGCAATACTTGGGCTACAAAAGCAGCACAAAATTCGGTGCATAACTTTGGAGGATAGACTGGTCGAATTAGTACTTATTGCAATGGAAAAAACAGAAGTTGAAATGGGATCGTCTCAAGAGCCCCAACCAGGACATGAACATATTTCTGCAGCGACATTATGGTTGTGGCAGCATATTTCTACTCAGTTAATATTCTTTGTGCTGTTCCAGTTGGCAACTTTTCCTCATATTGTGAACAATATCCATAACAAGGTGCGAATTGTAACTGAGTATAGCTAAGCTTGTATACATATTTTTCAATTTCATCTCATTTGCTGACTTTACATGTAGATATCTGAAGTCAAACTGTTCAAGGGGCGAGACTTTCTAATGTGGGTACTCCTGCAGTTCATTTCTGGAAGCATTCAGAAGAATTCGGTATGAGCTATACGAAGTAGTTTACATTACTTACACATATTTAAATGCTGAAACACAGAAATATAAACTTTTCACTTTTACTTCCTTTTTAGCTCGGTGACTTTTTACCCGTTTTGAAGCTGTTCGACCTGCTGTACGGAAAGGAAAAGGAACCTTTACCGGTTCCTGATGTCAACAAGCCATCATGCGTTTCTCAAATGGCAGCTACTTGTATATGGATACATATTCTGAAAAAGGCACAAACAGAAAATCAGTCCCTCAATCGACCATTACCGATTGCAGTGAAGAAGCACTATGAATATCTTCAAAGCATAGCTGTTCAAAATAGTTCGCACCCATCCCTCAATGTTAGTGACTTCCGTGTTGCTCTCCTGGCAAACGCGTTTTCAACAAATACTGAGTTGTTTTCTAGGTATAATAAATTCATTACGATCAAGAATTCTGATACAACGAAAATATGCTGCAAGAGGAAACCAATTGCAATTCTTTTCCATTTTTAGGCCAATGGGTGCCCTTGTTGAAGCAATGCATGGCAATTCTTCCAACAATATGACAGCCGCCCAGACTCAAGTTGCGCCATTGTCTGTACAAA
>VICI01004687.1:0-10563 GCA_019593645.1 Akabosia matsudoensis
AATCAAATTCTATATACCTTTGCATTATCATCAAACTCTTCCCAACTATTACAAACTTCCAATTGTTCCATTTTTTTACAATAAAAACAATTGCTTTTACAAAATTCTTCGTCTGCAGCTTAAGTTCAATCTTATAAATACCAGTTTTGCTTGGCACACACCCAAAAAATTATATATGAAGGTTTCCTATTTCACTTCGTTTACAACTAGGTCAAACCCCCTATTCCACAATCAAATTCACAGTAAAATCCATACTAAATATTCTTTAATAAAGCATCAACGCGGTATTTATCTCGTCATTTGCAATTTTACTAACCGTTCTCTCAAATTACAGAGTGCACCACCGCTTCCACTACCAACTTGTTGATCTTATTTTAAAAATAAAAAATAAAAAGTAAAAAAATATCTTCCGCTATCTTTTTTTTCCTGTTTTCACTTGTTCGCAGTCAACAAAAAATTAATAGCACCAAATTTCAGAAGTTTCTGATCTTTTTTTGTGTCCAGAAATCCTCCAATTCAAAAAAGAAAATCTTGTAACACTTTTAACAAAAGTCTAGGGCAGCGAGCTCCACGTTCAAAATAATATCAATTTTATAGATAGGTACTTATTTGACTATTAACACAAAAAAAAACTGAGAAGGCTCCTCCTGACTAACTTTCATTTTGAACTAGACCATTTTCCTTTACAGCATTATTTAGACGGGGGCCTAGGTGTTCTCAACAGAATTCCCTTCGCATTTTACCTCTCTCTCACACCTTTTTAATTGTGGTAAAAAAACAAAAAAAAACTTGAGTTTGACGAAGAATCATCTGAACACAAAAAATTATCGCAAATGCCCATACGATACGATGAACATTCTCTCTCTGTGCCCCTCTCTCGTGCTACCCACACAAAACAATATCTCTTACATGTGTTGAGTTTCAACCATTCTCTTCAAATGAATCACTTAAACTTCACCATTTAAAAACATGACGAGTAAGCCACAAGTCTTTTTTTTTGCTGCCTACATGTAATAATGCATAGATTTTTTCTGTCTTTTTTTTCTTCTTGCACATACCATTCTATTCAACGTATTTTTTTTTCTTCTCTGCTCCTCGATGTTGTTCTGTCGTAGTACACAGTAACACAGGTTTATCTAGTTTGATAAGATCATTTTTTTCCGAGAGCTGTTCCTTTTTTTAGTCGATGATAATGATCCATAAACAAACACCTGACAAGTTTTCACTTTGATGTGGTAATGGTAAACGACGAGGGTTTTTTGGATTAGCAGCAGATTCTGAACAAAAAAACACACACGATGCTAACATATAATAATAAAAAAACTCTTTGTTTATGACAGAAAATCGGCGATAAAGACAAGCTACATACACGACACTGGCCAGAGAATTGGTATCAGATTTTTTTTATGCTATTGACATGGCTGTACTCGTTCAAAACGGAGAAAGGCTCTGCTTGGTGAAAGCAACGGAAACTGGCTGGAACGTAAAATGAAAGCTGTTCCGTTTTCTTTTGGTTAGGATGTGGGGAATAAACCAGCTGATACTGTGTTCTTTTGTCCTGGAGAAAAAAAGAAAAGAAAATGAGATTTCTGGAGAATGTACAAACATAAAAAAATATGGAAATATGGTTTACATGCATGGCTAGAAGTAAAAGTAAGATAGTGTTAATGCTTTTTAGTACTGTCGTGTTGCGCTTTCACAAGGCAGTATTTTTTCTAATCAAGAAAATAAATGAGAATTACCAGATGCACCTGGATTTCGTCTTGGAATGAATTCCTTGGTGTATTCAAGAAGAGGTTTGGAAAGTCCCTGATGTAAACGGAGAAAGCTGGAGAACAATTCTTCTGCACTGGAACGATAGATTGGACACGGATTCGGTTTGATAAACTAGCTTTGAGTAAACTGTCAACTTAACTTGAAACAGAGACTGGAGAGTATCGTGCAGTTAAAAATGGGTAAGTTTCTTATTCTGTCCATGATTGATTCTCTTCACTTAGGAGTTTCCAGAAACAATTGTCTGATCATAGCGAGTGGTCACTGATCCTAGTATTGAGAATTTTAAAGATTTATTTAGAGACTACTTTTTGTTTTACAAAAGAACTTTCTTGACCATTCTATTTTTTTTAAATCATAAACTCAAAAGTGTTTACAAGCAAACATATGATACAAAATACAGACAGAAAGATTTTTTTTTTTAATGACCTTGATTAGTCAACCACGATTCGAATTCGATTCAAAAAGAGTAAATGCTTAATTCAGAATTAAGTACATTCAAGTTAGAATTTTCTGTTAGTTATAAATTTATATCCAAAAAGGCCGCCGGAGGTACTGTAAGTGGAGGGTAGGGACTTGGCCTGGCTGTTTAAAACAACACTGCAAACTGCTGAACAGCTCAAGCACCATCGGCTAAACGCTTTCAAGCCGGGTCTTGAAAGATTTTTTATCGTGCATATATTTCTAACAAAAACTTAGTTGATTTTCAGAGAACTTTTACGGCATGGGGTATGGCATGTAGGTGCAGTCCAGTTTACTAATCCAATGGCCACTAAAGAGTAAATCAACTTTCCACGACCATCATGCTACCTTCACCTTCTCCAAAACACCAAGCCCACACTTATCATCAGGTATCCCTCTCTGATGATGAATACATGGATGAGGCTGTCACAGACTTTGGCGGAGTCACACTTGAATTCAATACTGAGAGTAGAACTCCTGACCCCACCAACCCCTCCAGGGGGAATCCTGGATTTTTGTCGTTAGACACCATAGACACCGACATGCCGTCGATTGCAATTACTCCAATGACGCCACCCTCGGTCAGTTCACTTTCTCCAGACGGGCATCACACTGTTTCGCTGAATACCCCAATCGGGTCTCCTCATGTTCAGAACAGAATGTTTCACAACAGTGACATCGGAGGAAATAGCAACGTACGATGGATGAATCAGAGCCCAGTCCCTCCTCCCCCAGACGTAGATGCAAAAGATTACTTTGCATATCGTGACAGCATTGTGCAGCACGTCATCGACGAAGTCCAGCAACTTGTCGACTCCAACGATGGAGTATTGAAGGGCACCTGGTTCCTCACTGAAATCGATACATGGGACAATGAACTGGAAAGAATACTCGTTCTCACCGACAAAACAATACTAATTGTCAAGTACGATTTCATTGGAATGAAAATAGAAGAAGTTCGACGAATCCATTTGTCAATCGTTGAGCGGTTGATCCAAGGTGACCTGAAGTATCCTGAAAAATCTCTAACCCCGTAAGTTCCCTTCTATTTCGGAAACCCTCAAGCTTTGAAATCGTCCAGTGTCTACAAAAAGTTTTTCGTTTTTCTTCGTTTTCTCCAGGAAGTTGAATGGACTGGCAGGAGGGTTAGCGGGAATGGTGAAAGACGTTATTCCAAAGGTTCATGGGACTGTACAAACATTAGGATGTGCCGTTTTACGACGTAATCGTTGTGTTCCTGATCCCTCAGCCATGTTAGATGACAACGAGCCTTCTCCGCCTGAACAGAAACTTTCAGAAATGCCAAGTAACAGTAGTCTAACTGAAGAGGATCCTAACATATCCGGTTGTGGAGTAAATTCGCCAAAAAATTCTATCATGACTACGTTATCCTTGGAAAAATTTGAAGCGAGGTATGCGCCAATATAAGCAATTTTGTTTTGTGTTTTCACACTTGGAATATTTTATCGTCACTGTCATTTCAGAACGCGCAATACATTTGGCATTCGTCTAGTTTGGGACAATGAGAAGCCTGTGTCGTTGTACCAAAAGTGGAATCCTTTTGACAAGTCCATCCCATGGATAACCCTAACTTCTCATCCACTCCTCTGGCACAAAAGTATGCACATATAAAACAAAAAGTAATTTATCTGAGTTTTTATTCTGCAATTCAATCGGTATTTTTTTCTGGGTAAAGATAAACACAGCACCGTCGGCTCCTTCGACATTGAATCCTTTTCGAGGAAGTTAATCGAGATTTTGTCAAGCTCTGGAGGAGAGTCACCACTGTGCACTGTCGAATACAAACCGATTGTTATTGAAACCTATGTGGGACTCACGTCGCTCCTTTACAATGCAAATTCATTAGGTTTTTACAAAGTCAGAGGGAAAGTCAGTTTCTAAAGAGGATTTCAGCTTGGAATGTTGAATCAACGAGCGAAATGTTAGTAAACGNTACAAACCGATTGTTATTGAAACCTATGTGGGACTCACGTCGCTCCTTTACAATGCAAATTCATTAGGTTTTTACAAAGTCAGAGGGAAAGTCAGTTTCTAAAGAGGATTTCAGCTTGGAATGTTGAATCAACGAGCGAAATGTTAGTAAACGATCAACGATCATAAGAACATTGAATGTACATAGGTAATATTTAGTCTGTTTCTAGTATTGTCTACTACATGGTCAAGAATGTACTGAGAAGTGAAAGTAGCACAAAAAGAGCCATAAAGAAAACTTTCTCTCTAAGCGTTATAAATACCATCAGCTTTAATCGCTTTAGTTAATTACAATTCCATCGTAGTTATGCTGCTTTTTAGGTATATTATTATTCCTTCCGACGAACTTTCTCAGCTTGAAAAAAAATTGTCATATCTAATACATAGTCTGAGTATTAACATGATCAATCCTATTTCCTGACCTTCATATGATAAATGTAGATTCAAAGCGTTAATCCAGTTGTTGTAGATGATCGTTGACACGAAATAGTACGCAAATTATACCATGTTCCTAGTAAACCGTTGTTGTGAGTGAAACACGCTTAGTTTCAAAATGAAAATTAATCATGAGCAAAGCAGAAAATAAAGTTAGTATCAAGGTGCGGAATTGATTCTAGCGATTAGAGTACCACTGAAAATTCTGATTTCGCTTGGGTTTCAGTTTGTTGTACTTGAATCCAAAATCCAATGCAAAATATATAGCCTTATCTGATTTTCAAGTATGTTTTAACATTTGGGCCAGCGTTTTTGCCTAATAACCAGTGGTCCTTAAAAATGACGAAGAGAGTAAAAAAACAAGAAAAAGACGCGATTAGAAAACTACAAAACTTGATTAATTTTCTTACAATGAAATGCAAAATCACAATAAAATATATGATGGATCAAACTGTACTTAGCATAAAGAATATTTTTATTTTGTAACGTTGTGTTTTGAGCTGTACTGATATCTTTGTGCTCATATTGGCCTTGATATCTTTTTTTTATGAACAAATTAACTGCTATGTACAGCGATATGTTAAATGTGCATCGTAAATTGTATTACATATTATCAAGTAAAAAAATAAAAAATAGTCTCATTATTGCAAACGAATCTTTCCCACACGACGAATTGTGTCTCAATCAATACATGATTAATGAACGAGCATTACAGAATTTTTTTCCGGAGTTTCCTTTGTCTGACAATACACATATAAGCGCGGTATATACTGAATGATTCCCGTTTTCCACTGACAACATATAGATATACTGTGCATTCACGACGACCTGTCCGGTTCTGCCATTTACAATGTACAGAGTGCAGATCAGTATCATTCGTTTCTTCAACTTGAAATTCAGGTTTTCTAAGAACTAATCTTACTTGTTTTAGGCCACGCCTTCGCCAATGGATGTCAACTGTCGCATGTCGCATACGCACCATCATAACTTGTCCAGTGCAGTAGTTAGTTGGGCATTGTACTTGCAAAAGCTGCTTCACCCTCGTATCTGTCTCAAGTTTCTCCGTGTTAGTAAAAACATAATGTCTGAGTTAACAAACAAAGAAATTTTAAACGCTATATTTAATCCTTTATTGCCCCACGGGGAGTTGGTGTATGATGAAGATCTCTCACAAATTACTGACGCAGGTGGGTAATGCGTAATGCAAAGATGTAATTTACATCTGGCAAAGTAGCGTTCCTAAAAAAAATTTTTTACTCATACGTAGATGACGACAACTGTGAATTCTCTCAAGAGGCAAAGCGACTGGAAACCGATGGAGTAAAACTTGCGGAAACTGGGCACTTGGAGGAATCCATTAATCGGTTCAATGAATGTATTCAGGCTGCTCCGCAGAGGGCGTCCGGATACAATAATAGAGCGCAGGCAATTGCGTTTAATAGGAAGAATTGAAGGTTAAAGTTACTAAATACTGCTCCAATATTTTAATTTCACTTTCAACTCATCATCTTCTCGTTGTGCAGATGCAGAAACAGACTTAAACAGTGCAATAGCCTTAAGTCAAGGAAAAGGTCGCGTTGCATGCCAAGCATTTTGTCAACGCGGACTTATCAAGCTTCGTAACAACGATAAGGACAGTGCCAAATCGGATTTTGAAGCAGCTGCAAAACTTGGTAGTGAATTTGCAAAAGCCCAGCTTGTTCAGCTGAATCCTTATGCTGCTCTGTGCAATAAAATGCTTCGGGATGTTTTCACCAAACTTCAGACAGGAGAAACCTGTACCTCCAGTGAAAGCCATTTGTAAAGCAGGAAACTTGTCTTGCTAACAAAAACAATTGAATTTTTATTTCTCTCTCGGGCTTATATAATCCAATTAAAATCAGCCAACTATATAAAAATCCATTTTCCTCCCATGCCGTAGCGTAGTAGGTAATTTGCAAAACAATTTATAAATATATAGAACATTACTCGAAATGTTATTTTTCTATCTCTCTGTATAATAAATCCTCTCAAAAGCAAACCTCTCGCGTACTTACAATTAGATGGAAATCTTATTGTACAATGAATGTTTCAATTGCGCTTGGGAATAAACCTGAATTAAAGACCTTTTCGGGTTGACCTCATAAAACATACGAATGAGCAGAGCAGAATGATAACAGTAATTACGACACCATGTCTACAGGGGACGATTTTTGGCGAACTGTTTGTCGGACATGTCTTCAGCGGACGGTTTTTGTCACACGAGATAATGGAAAGTACATTGACGTTGGACTAAATTTCGATTAATTTGTTTCCAAACATAACTTCGCTTCGCGCACTAGTGCGGTGGTGGTTTATCTGCGTGAAAATCTGCGATCATACTTTCCATTATATTTCGTGTTAAAACACCGTCCGTCCGCTAAAAAATCGTCCGCTGTGGTCATACCTGGTGTCCGCTGTAGACATCTTACCAGTAATCACTAGTAATAACGTAAAACTGAACCCAGTAGCAGTTGAAACTCAAACAAATCTAAAACTTAACTTTTCGTCTAAGCACAATGTATACTCCTTTGCGTACTATAGAGGCTTTCTCTAATTTTTTACTAGGAAAGATTCGGCTAACAACATCCGGAATTAGACCCTCGAGTCATGCTCATGCATCTTCAACACACGACAGCACATACGAACGACAAACGATCATAATAAAAGACTGGCTAATGTTTCTTAGGAAAAGAAGGAACAACTTAGTTTTGATTTGACTTATTTTTGTTTGAATGAGCACCAAAATAGAGTATACATACGAAAACAACTCAGACCAATTGTCGTGAACTACAACGAATAGAACATGCAGCGAGTTAACTATATTTACATAGCAAATAGAATAAGGCAGTTCAAATTCTTTTAATCGAGAATTGGAATTGCCTCTAATCTATGTTTACACAGCATTTATTAAGATTTCTTTTTCTCAAGATATTAAGATTCAAAATATTTACTCTACATCAGAATATTTTTCTAAACTGCACGATACATAAAATGATCCGATATTTTCCAGTTACAAATTTTCGATTCCGGATTTGTAAATTGAAGAGAAAAAAAACAACTTTACATATAGGACGGTAGCCTCCAAAAATATATAATTGTTTTTTTTTTTGTTGGAAGCGATTTTGATAGAAGGAAGTACCTACGAAGCAATAACAATTAGACAATAATTGATAATAGTCGGTTGGCTCAAAATGAAATATTTTTTGTACAGTTTTAGAGCAAAAAAGAATATGTATATATATAAAAAATTGCATTATAAATTCGCAAATCATACGTGTTTCTGTTCTTGTCCCCCTTCTCTCATCAGTAGTGCGCGTCAGTTCAAGAACAAATCTATGTAACACTATTTTTTTTCTTCTTCATCATCAATTGACCTAGTGTCAACGGGGAACAGACGTATAATGTATTCGATAGTAATAATAATATTGAATTGAATGTGTAGACTTTAGTTAACAATTAAGACAATTATAGTTACTACGATTCATCGATCTCATCTCTGTCTACCATTTCAAAATCTTTTCCTGTTTGAGAGCGTTGGCTCCCTTCAGATTCCGTTTCCGACTGATCTGCACCCTTTGAGTTAGCCCCGTCTCCACTATTTTCATCATTTTCGAGTCTAAAACAGATAAAGCAAAATTAACAAGAGCAACATTTATCGATATTTTTTTAATATACAAAACTTTAAAACATACAAAGGCTCTTTGTCATCTTGCCCGTCAGATCCGTCCTTATCTTCATCGTCTTTGTCCTCATCCTCTTCTTTCTTATCTCCACCGTTATATTCATACTAGAGTCAATCAAACCAAGACGTTATGCACGTTAGTTTATTGAACTTAGCTGCTACAACACAACATTTAAAGCAGTTTTAAGTTAACATACTTTATAAAGAGGCCAGAAAGAAGCAAAGAATCCCACGTCTTCCGTCAAGTTGGGAAGAAGCCAGAGATGATGTCTTCCAAATGTTAGCCCCCATATTATACAGAACACAATCAGGCGAATCACTGCCAACGCCATGATAAATACCAAAAAACCTGCAGCAGCTAAACTCAAATAGTAAACTCCTTGTCTGTAAATAAAAAAATATCATGAAGCTCCAAGTTTACATTTGTCAGCCCTCATAGACTCACTTTAGTAAAACTTAAAATTTAGTTCTTGTACCTAACACTTGAGGGCCAGAGTGGGAAGAGACAAACCGCAATCACAGCAATAACGACAAGCGTGCCAAAAAAATAATAGTAGTACGGGGTAGGTTCGTAAATCCAAACGTAAGCATCAGTTCCGTCCACGACCACTTGTTGAAGGTGCATATCTAACCTAATTTTCCTCTTTTTCTTTTCACCGTCCTGTGAAAGTTGTTATATACTCAATAAATTAGTTGTCAAATATACCCAACTATGAAAATGTTTTCGTTTTTTGCCTCTACCTTCTTTGGCTTTTTGTTGTTAGAATCCTTTTCGTTTTTATCTCCTTCAGCTTGGCTACTTTCAGCAGCGGTTGTGACTTGGAGTTCCTTGGAATTTTTATCATCTTTCTTCTTGCTGGATTCCTCAAACTGCTGGCGTTTCCTCTTTAGTCTTTCCGTCCTTGTCCTTTTTCCCTTTTCCCTTCTTCAGCTCACTTTCAGGTACAACAATTTTTCTCGCACGATGGAAAAGTTTGTGTCGTAGCATTCTAAAATTTGAATATCTCATCAAGTACTTTCGCTAAAAGTAGACATATTTTATTTTATTTATCAACTCATCTACCACGTACACGTCGAGATACTCAACTACAGATTCCCGGGTAGTAAACAATGCTTCCTCTCCTGATTTCTTTGGCTGAGCCCATGGGGAGTCGAGGAGTTTGTCAATGGCCTTGTTAGCTAAAAATTATAAGGTTCCGATAATATTTTTTTTTTCATAGCAATACACACAATAATGCTCGAGATAGTCCTACTTACCGATAAAATATTCAACTGTGTGGTTCAGAAACTTGGTCTTCTTAACTGGCACATTGTTTCTCATCCAACGGGCAATACTGTATTCCTCTTTAGTCGCTTCGTCAGGAGGAGCTGGACCAGTCTCTTGGGCTTGCTGCAAATAGTATAAGATTTGATATGGTAATTAAATGATCCAAAAGTTTATTATACATGAACCCACTCATGGAATAAAGAAATACTTACGTCTTTCCGCTTCCTTCCGGTTTTTCGCTGCTTTACCTCAGACATTTCTGTAAACTCAGTTTCGTCTGTATTTTCAAAAAACAAAAAAGAATACGGAGCCATTTATTAACCGTGAATTGTCTCGCGAAAAATCGTTTCACAACAACATAACGATACGTGATGCCCACTTATCAACAAAATACATATTATATGCAATAAGAAATCTCTAGTGTGATGTCTCCCTCGTCATCTAAAGATAATATCCTTTTCATTGATCTCTTCACATTGTACGCAACGATAAAAAGTAACGTCACATTATGTCACAATTACCAATTGAAATTCTTTAGTACATCACGAGTATAAAAGACATAAAACACGTCAACAGCATTTAATCGTAATCTTAATACGTCACATTTGAATATAATAATTGCTTGTACAGGTATAAACAAAAATATCAACAGAGTAATGCCCGATTCACAATAAAAAGTGATTCAACTCAACCTGTAACTAATCATCCATCTAACAAGCCAATGATTTTCGTTGAATTGCTCTATAAATTGGATTATGATTAAGGCAGTGACCTACTTAAAAATTATTTCCTTGCAATCCTATTGCATATGAATGGCAATAAATCCTAAAGACTTTCATGTAATCAAACCTACCTGTAAAAAATACTACCAATTAAAAAAAAACTATTTAACCTTGTCACTGGAACAACACTCCAAAAACACTTGATATCA
>VICI01004688.1:0-10559 GCA_019593645.1 Akabosia matsudoensis
TGTTTTTTACAATGATCATTGTTATTAGATGTGCAGCATGCACCTTGCAGTTTGATTTTGTGTTTGAAATTATGGTTACCTGAGTGTACTATGCCGAGAGGAAACAGCAAGTGTACATCTAAAACTTCGATTGCATTGACTATCGGAGTATTTTGGTGCAGCACATAAGAATGATTGTCTTTTTTTTTACTACTGGTAATAGTGGTGCTATTGTGAGCATAACATTTTGTAAATGTGATGAATAAATCACTTCGAGTGCAACAAAAGTCTAACTGTACCGAGTGTACATGAAATTGTACAGAGGGGAAACAATCAATGACTATGGATAGGGTGTCGTCTGAATTACTTGAACAATGGCGTTTCAAAAAGCAACAGCTACGCTTTAATACACTATTTGATAACAGTGTTACACCATGTATACTTATCATGAAGGCGTAACATTGTTCATCTGAGTGGAATTTTGTTGTTTTAAACTGTGCAAAACTTGGTGTGCAAAAATAGATAAAAGAGTGGAACAAAAGGACGATCCATAAAGTCATAAAACGCATTTTCGTGTGTAGAAAGGAAGGCATATTCCATGCAAGTTATGAAATTTTCCAAACACAATGTTCATAACCGCATTCAGCATTTCCATTCCATTTGATGTTGTAGGTAGGTTCATAATCAGATTGCCACCAACGGATATCCGTAAAATGCTCATTTTCTTACAGTTCATCTTTTTTTATACCTATTTTTATGACAGTATGATGCATTTGGAAAGGATTGCAAAAGAAAACCTTTCAGACGCAATCCAAGACGAGTGACGAAGAGACAGTCTGTTATCGTGCCTTGCAACTGCATCGAAGTTATCTATAAAAAAAACTCTTTCATATGAAATATCAGCTATCATGGATGTGCAGACAAGGAAAATATGTCTGCTCTTTAGAAAAGTCACAACCCCAGATTATATTGCATACACTTGTCTAAATAGTCCTCTATTTTAGTTAATGCCACCGATAAAAGATGTGACTTAACAAATCCTGTGAAATCAATCACACCAAGTATCAATGATCCTTTTGAGCCCATACTGAGCTCGTTTAAAGCATTGCTGCAATTTCAACAAAATAGTTTGTTATAGCTTGCTCAGCATTTAGAGTAAGAGTTAATATTGATTTTGATCGAACAGACTCGACTGAGTCCCCCAGTAAAATGGTTCCTTTTCTTCGGGAAACGTTTTCTAAACTTGGAATTCTTTGTTATTTTATAACATTTATCACTTGCGTTGAACTTGTTCGAGCACGACCCTTTTTTACGATCACGATGTATGATGCTATATAGTAAATACGTGGTAAATATGGGGTATTGTTAGCAGCTCTGCGTTGAAAGTAATCTCATATCGCATGTTTGAAGGAAAAGGCCACCCATGTAAAAGCTCACAATATCGCGTGGAACAATCAACAGCTATCAGGTTAAACGAGAAAAACACTTGCCACTTGTTTAAAAAGAATTATATTATGCTGCAGCCTGTCTCAAGCGGTCGCTCGGGACAAGTGAATATATTTCTCGTTTTTGATGTCCAAAAGTATCAATAGCTGAACACTGAATACGTCTAATCTTTTAAACATTTTACACACTACTTTTCAGAGTTGAATTTAGGTAAACATTTAATATTTGAAAGCATCAGTGGGCGGTAAATCGTTGTCAGTTGTATTCGTGTAGGCTTAGTTTTGCTTGAATAGAATGCGTCATTTTAGAGATTCTATCAAAGGAAGTCTGTGCCATGGAGGGATTGACCGAAACAGAAATTGAACGTGTGAAACTGATTACCTCTTAAAAAAGGCCAATTTTTATAGCTGTCAACCTCTGATACTGAAAACAGATCTCAAATTACATCTCCATAAATATTGCATAACAGGAAATATGTTCAGATTCAATATTAGTCCATATAAAAAAAAAACTTTCGCAACGTATTCCGCACGACTAATCAGATAATCTACATTTAACAGCATCTACTAAATTAAAACATGACGGGTAATTTCATACTTAAACAAGGAACGGTATCAGACAAGTAGATTAATAACGCTAACTATAATCAAAGTCAGACTTGTTTTCTGACACACTAACCAGCTAACTTGGCTCTAATATGAAGGCCTTGAATGAACTTGAACTTGATTTAATTATGACTACGATACAAATTACAGCAGCTATTGTTTTGACTCCGTCAGTTTTATTATATGCAAAATGGGTCTTTTTGAGCTTGGAATCTTGATAGAACAACAGAACATGTATTCAACAGCAACATGCTCTACAGTAAACTTGTAAGGCATGGCATGAGAATTTTTCTCATCGTGTTACATAAAACAGTTTAAAAGATATGGACAAGGAGGACAGCAAGAATTTCAAGTTCATATTAACAAACAATAGCTTATCTTGTTGGATACTGCATAATTTTTCTTACAAAAACACTTGAAGAGAACTATTTGGATTGTACAACTCCCCTCCTCTTTCTTCGACGCTTTCAGTTTTTACGAAGAACACCCTCATTTGCATTGAAAGAACTCACAGCGGGAGGAGGGCAGCAGGTGAGTTGGTGAGTATGAAGTAAGGTAAGGAGCAAACCTCTTCAGAAGTTACGCAGTTCAAACTGAGTCAAATGAAGCCTCACAAAAAGGAACGTGTGCATATTATGCTTAAGCGTTTTTCACCTCGACTGCTCATACGCTTTTGTTAAAATCGACAAGAGTTGTCTTCGCCAAAGAGTCAAGACTCTTTTTTTACATTTTCATTGTGGACTGTCGGGATGTGGCTACATGTGTATATGTAGCCGGTGTTAATGCGTCAAATTATGTGTACTTAAGCGTTCACTGGCATCATGTGAAGTGTTGTCAGGATGCGAGCGAGGTATAATTTTGCATCCAAGTCTATTTGAAATAGGCTTTAGCAGATGTGTACCAGAACACTGATGAACGCAAAAGGATACAAAATAGCGAATTAAAGTACCACATCGCTTCAAGGTACAAATGTACAATATTGCTCCCCGTGTGTGTTGTTTTAAGTCTTCCATACAATTAAATTACCGACATGTATCTGCCGGGTAGACTGAATTGAGGTGGTAATTGCACCTGCCCGCGTTTCAGAGAAGAATTGTGCAAATGCGGATGTTAGAGAAAAAAACCCGTGATCATTTTCAAAAATAACCACGATCACAATAAGGCATGTAATTAACCGCATTGGTTCATAACTTTTTATTGGTAAGGATGAGGAAAATTGCAAACAAAAATTGTTTCAGTCACGTACTCAATCTATAATTAAGCGACGATTTTATAAACTTTTTTCCTTTACGAGTACCCATTAATCTCGCTTCATTTGATTTTCCGTACAACTGTACGTGAGTAAATACATATCCTCCTTACAAACTTCAAATTATAACGATTCTCCTAATAATATAATACATCTATTAATTATTTTAATGGTTTATGTTAAAACTATGTTAAGCTAAAACTCTAGCACATTTACAGACGAGAACATGCAGAGAAACCTAATTCGCTGAAAAACTGCGCAGTTCAATCTCTTCCATTTTTGGATTTTGGTCAGACTGAAGTTATGATCGTCAAACCAAACGAAAAGCACATGGATCCACCATATGAATAGTACCTTTTGCACTGATACCCATCGCATAAATATAAATACCATCATCATCAACTATGCAAATCATACGGGAATGCCAATATTCTCTGGCCTTCTCGCAGCTCATTTCAGCACGTACCCAAAATAACTCAAGTAAAAGCTAACATTGCATTTTGTTTATGCTCTAACAAAGTTGACACTGTCCTCCCTCCCCATCCACTTTAGCCGAAGGGAGCCAGAAATAACAACAGCAGTAGTTGTTTCTTTTTTCCCGAAGTTGTGTAAACCGTTTTCTCGTAGTATCACGCTGTGTTATATGCACTGTCATCAATCTAAATGAAAGTTTGCCAAAACCTTGTATTGCTTAGAAAAGTTTTTTCATGCAAACACCAAAACAGTCCGTTATTTCGGTTTAACCGTTTGTCCACTTCAAAATAGTTATAGCGAAAGGCTGAAAGGGCTCTGGTTTTGATTAGGTCTGGAATAATCTGGACCTCACCACTTTCGCAACACCCAAGTTTAGCTCTACAGCAAGTCTAGTACACATAGATTCATTAACCGAGGCGAGGATTGTATTCCCCACATTGCACAATATTAACCACACAGATTCCCAAATAAAATAGGACATACAGCCGTTCTAGAATGTTAAGAGTTTATTATTAGTTTATCTCACCCTCGATGCTGTCTGTGCAGAAAAGTTTAGTGTTTTTTAGCATACAGAAAAAAAGAGCACAACAGCTGTATAGATTCATTTTCTAGCATAAAACATCCATTACTATGTGATAGAGGCGAGCAGCTAGTTGTAGCGCATGCTTTTAATCTTGCTGGAGAAAGTCTCCATGCTGGTACAAGAGACATGAGATTTCACCAGCCAGAAAAGAACTGAGAGATAGATTCGTTTCCTCCTCTGAATAGAGCTACTATACCTCATAAAACCACCTCAGCCAAGGTAGCCTTTTTTTGTGTAAAAACTTATACATGAAGCAAGGCCATTAGTACAATGTGCGTTTGACAGACTGATAGCCTAGTTTTTTTGTGCTTTGCCGCTCCACGTTTTCAAGTCTTTTTGATGTCGTTAGTACTACCTCAACTGTCGAATATTGAAATTGTCTAGCTTGAACTGAAAAAATCGGGAAAAAAGACTTCAATCTCTTTTTATTCCCTCAAAAAAGTTTTTGATCATTGCTTTATTTCCGCTTTTCCACACCACGTACAGACATATCCAGATAGAAACTTTGTACCTCACGAACACGACTGTGAAGTATACTTCCCCAGAGAAAAAAAGAGAAAGTTCTTTCTCCTCTGTTTGCCATGTAGTTTTGCAAAAGCGCATGATATATGTATCTACATACACAACAAGTTTAAGAAGACTACTTTTACTGCCTGCTTTACAGTCGTATCTCGCTGTGTTTTATTATATCACCATGATTGTTATGATAATATAGTTTCTTATTTCACTATGTGTGGACCAAAATACCACATTTTTTTCTAAAATGCACTTAACAGCCAGGTTATGCCTTAGTTTAGTGAGAAAGGAAGGAAAGGAGTTCATGTATCAGTTTGCCAGTAGAACAAAAACGCTGAGCAAGAAAAAACTGGCATGCAAAATCACGAGCTCAGACAAATAACCTAACATATTTCTTAAATAACATGTACGCTTGAAGTTTTTGCAAGGGTTTGGAAAACGAGAAGGCAAATCCTTTATTGTATTCTTCTTCTTTCATTCCCTTTCTTCGCTTCCATCAAGTACTCTCGTACGAGGTAGAAATAACAACGCCTTCTGTAGCAGTAGAGGAATAAGACCATCAGTATATTAAAGTTAAGTATCAGCATCCCATCTTATTTCGCTTGTGTGTGAAATACATGTATTCCTAAATTCAACAAGAGAAAAACAGTGAGGAGAGCATGTTGGCGATCAATATTTTTGGTATGTTCGAGATAGTTTTCTCTTTACTACTACGGCCTGAATTTTTTTCTATGAGCTGAAGAGACCGCCAAGTCAACTGCACGTTAAAAATCTCGCTAAAAAGGCTTTTAATATGTTTTATATGTCTGGTAGAGTATGTTGGAGTCCATTCACATGCTAGCCAAAACCTATTCAGGAGTTGAATGCACTACCTCTGACTGACAATTAAAACCGACACCTTTCCTGAGCGGATGAGAAGACATGGAGGGAGCACACACACCAACGTTTCTCATCAGAAATCACGTGTTTTGTGCTATTCCTCCATAGTAATTTTTATGTACAACTGAAGGGGTTTCCTTCTTCCGCTGGTGTTCCTGCCAAAAAAAATCTCAGAGAGCTTTTTAATTTTGCTTTCTTTAGTGGCTAAATGCTTTACGGAAGTGCATCTTGTTTCCGTACTGCACTACGATTTAATTGAAGAGTTCAGCCTCGTCCTGTGGGGCTAAAGAAGTAGGTAATCATTTGCAAACATTAATATGATTCTAGATTCTAGCAAACTAAGCGACAATGGCAATGACAAAATCCTGTCCAATATCGGTAAGTAAAAAAAACAGATACATCCATCCTTGCTTCAAATGTCGCTACTATGAGTCCCTGTGTTCAAAAGCAAAATTAGATTTTGGCATGGATTATAGATTCTATGAAGAACGTTCGCGCAATATGCTCTTCTGATGGCAAATCTTGCTGTCATGAGCCATAAGGCGATGCGATGATGTGACGTTATGTACATAATAAAGGTTTGATTGAATCTGAACCCGGCAATGGTGTCATGAATAGACTTGTTATTGTGAGAAAGGGTCATGGTTCGATATAATTTAATGAGCATTGAGTTCTAATACTTCTTCTAAATATTATAGTTTTTCTTAGACCAATATCGTGCCGTATCTTAATTTGTTCATGACATGTTAGGCCGACTAATTACTTCTCGTCATAGATTTCATCTAAAGGAAGACATTTACGACTAACGGCTGAGCAGTGTTATGTGCTTATGTAAAGATCCTAATAAAAAGCGTGGAGTTCACAAGATAATTGACTTCTGTTAAGTTTTCTTGCGTTAGGTTGCAATGCTAGCTGTATATTTATGACCGTTCAAGTGGATGAATCTAAGCGAGAAATTGGACAGGCTGGTATATAATTGCATTAAAGTTCAAAATATGAAAACATCGTATTACAAAAGATTGTTAGATAATAAATTGGTTGAAATAGAAGGCGAGAGTGAAATCGAAAACTTAGCTTCGAATAATTGTGTTCTCAAATTTGTTCTAGACTCACTTGCCATCCACTATAAGGTCTGACCTTAACGTGAAATTCAATCACAACTGCATAAATTTTGCTTTCTGAGCAGTCTGAGAGGTATACCTTAATTAATTATGCCAAATTGTTAATTGTATTCTACAGGCCTACTGAAATCAACTTATTCGTGGAAGATGCCCAAAGAGCCATCTTATTCTGTAATTGTCCATATAGTCAAGCTTACCAGCGATAATTTACTCCAAATCTTCCAGTCAGATAAGCTGCTACATACGTTAACACATTTATTAGTTAACACACACAAAACACATCAACATCCCGGAGCATTCCACCAACCTAAACCAACAAACAGCGGACACAGCACGAAATGATGCGAAACAAAATATTTTAGTAAAGACAACACGTTTTTCTAATAGCCTTCCTCATATACACCTGTGAAATATCTCGGATTCACGCATAACAATACTAGATGATATACCAATACAGAGCCATGCTGTTGCTTCATTTCTTTATTTTATTAATCCGCTTGGTATATACCTATTCCTCCATGCCTGGAACGCTCAATAATTTTTTTATTCATCATTTGGACGAGAGGAGATTTATTTGACACTGAGATTAACTATTATTGTTAGTTACAATACAACACTAATTCAAAGCACTCGTACAAAGACAAATCACCTTACAAAAACAAAACCTTCTTGTTATGCATATAGTTACTCAGATTGATAAACCAAGTTCATAATAGTAGACATACATGTTTGCAAAAAAGAAACAAGTGAGATAACCAACAACAGGTAGTCTATCTGCCCAGCGATGTGTTCACCGTGGAGCACCAAAGTGTACTGAGTAAGAGTTTAAAAGTTTGTGAGCAATGTGGCAGAGACAACCCGTTCTTGCAGAGAGCTTGCAGCCGACTCGGAATCATTCGACATCTCAATGTTTTATGTGTAGACCTGCTCCTCTCCTCCAACAACGGCTTGAAATTTATCTTGAAACAAACTACAGCCAAGACTAGACCACAGCCACAATGCTTTCAAAATGCGAATGTTACGAGAGGAAAAGCAGCCACAAGCTTTTTAAAATGTAACTATGATCATATCCAAAAATGCTCTATTCGTAGAGGATCTTCGTGTGCTGCCTGTGTCGATATGAGATTGCAAGCAACCATATCCTTTCTACTACAACGACTACACTGCTTTCAGCTTTTGTTCAGTTTTGTACGCGCTCAGCCTCCCTGCATGGATCATTGTTCCTGTTAATATCTATAGAGGATATAGAATGTCATGTAACTTCGTTTCATATCGCTGCAAACGTTTGGCTTGGATATGACTAGATGGGAAAGTAAACTCGCAATAATACTAGATACCTATAAACAAAAACAAATCCCATTTTGTTTAAAATTGTAGGGTTCTATGATGTGCAGAACCGGTGTAATGAAATTAAAGATACTGATTGAAAACGATGTTGTTGTTGTTGTCTTTTAATATGACACATAAATTTGTGTTTACAAAACGTGCAGATCAGTAACATTGTCATATTATACTTTGCAAATAATTAGCTGGGCTGACCACTTCGGAATAAGTAAAATTCGAATCTATTGCACCCTGTAAGGAAAGGTGAACATATACAGTATGGTCAAAATTATATGAAATGTTTGAGGTTTCAGAGACGGAGATACTTCATGCGATAAATCAACACGCTTTGCCATTATATTTTGTTTACTTAATGCGTATGCGACAAGTATACATGAGGAAGTTTTAAAAAATTATCATAACAACGGACGTTTGATAAAATTTATAACTAATGTACTTACCTACATTATACTTGTTTAACTTTAGATGGTGGTATTTCATGCGGAAATTTTCCAGAGCGACATGGATTAGGGAAAGCTTTACTTCTATTTGCAAATTTACTGAAATGCATCTCTTTCAACGACTGCGAAAAAGCCTTTTAGCTATTTAGTATCAGTTTTATACAAAATCGTAATACAAGTTTTACTTTCCATACATTTCTCACCTTCACTAAACCTATACCTATGTACAACTTTTTTTAGTAATATTTTTAATATACCTAACCAAGTTTTCAGACTTATGTAGTAGAAAATTCAACTCTCCTCGAGCCGAGCTGTAACCAACTACGGCCAACCAACCAACGCCAGCATTGCAAATCTTTACAAGTAACAAAACTCCCAGTTGTACAATCTAATCATCGTCAATATCTTTTTTGGAAAAAAGTAATATGTACGATTTGTAATGCTGGAAAGCCCAGGCTTCCTCAAAGAGCTAGACACCAAAGGAACTTATCCAAAAAGTCACGATTTACAACACGTGGTTGACCGTGGAGGAGTATCGCCATGTAAGACCTAGCAAAATCAGATTAATACGATATTTTTCCGCAAAACTTCTTATCTAGACATTTATTCTCAGAAGCCATATCAGATTCGGAGCGTGTACTTCGTTAGACAACAGAAGCTCCAGATAACTAATTTTCGAGAAAAAAGTGAGCAAAGATAAGCTTTTACTTTACAAAGAAAGGTAGTTTTGATATTTCTGCAATAAAAAGATTATGTGAACGAAGTGAAGTGCTTCTTTTTATCGCATATCAAGGTTGCTGCTCAACAACATTGAATGCGCAACAAAGTAAACGCTTGCAACGCGGCTAGTGTGAGTACTCTGGCGGCATCACCACAAGATAATTGTGGGATGGTACTTGCTGGTAGTTCGTCCCTTTTTCGAAAGATACCGATGCATACTCATCTCAGTGAACAATCGCGTACAACGGTAGGATGTGGCTCGGTTGAAGAATCCATAAACAGATTTTCATTAGGTTTACAAAAGTATACTATTTAAGAACACGTTCTTCATGCCATATAACTGCTAAGGCCGCACTTCACATCTGGATCAGGTTGGAATCCTATTCGACACCATAGCCAAGGAAGTCCGGATTAGAGGCTTTGTAGACCAGGTCGTCCCTGCTGGAATACGGCTCAAGGAGTTTGTCTATGGTGAAAGTTGGTTGGAAGCATCAGACGAATACTTGGAACTGGGATGGTTTACCTCTCTGAGCACTCGTGACGATCTAAGGTCAACTTCATCTTGACTTGGTATATGGACCATCATTCTAGATACATCATCTACATGTGATATTTTCATTTCCTTGTAGGGTAAGACGACGACCATGAGTAAGACTTGGGGTTTAGCTCCTAGGAGTGAGCGATATTGTGCTGAAATCCGGCCCTGAATACCGAAGGAATCGGCTTGAGTTTTGGAACATTCAGCACCCTCTGTATTACCAACTGCAAATTTAAAAAAAAACTCAAAACCTCATTTTTTATTTGAACAATAAATACAGTATTCCTATCCATACAACAAAACATGACAAAATTCATTCATCCCTACACTTACTGCTATACATTTTGTTAGAAAGGTAAAGACTAAGACCGCTTATCAAGAATATGTAAATGAAGCACATAGCCGCCGTGGCGGTTCCTCTAAGCTACCCGTAACAGGAAATGTTGCTAGATAAAATATTAGCGTTTTCATTTTTTCTTTTTTCTACTAGTAATGCGGCTTACATTAAAAATTTAAGAATAGGTTGAATAAATACAGCTTCAAAAGCTATCTGTATAATAGCAGCTAACTAATTAATACACAGGTCACATATGCTAAACATAATCATAAATAGCCGCTGTGGCGGTTCATCTATATTGCCCGTCACAGGAAGTGATGGCAGATTA
>VICI01004689.1:0-10557 GCA_019593645.1 Akabosia matsudoensis
CAAATTTTGAAAATTAAAAATTCACGTGATATGCCTTTCCGGATGGCCAAGAAGTTACACACTTAGTTTTTGGGCAACTCGGAGTAATTTATTGTTTTTAAATTGCGAGTATTGTGATGACTGTGGCTTCATTAACTGGGTCCCCATTCAAAGCCCGTTTCTTAAAGATGTGGGTCAGCAGAGCTATTCCAAATTTATTGGCAATGAGCCAAAGAGAGTCAATGTTATTGTATTCCACGGACAGAGGGAATTCGCATCCTTCTTTGAATTCAACAAATTGTACAAAAACGTATTGCAACTATCCCCGAATCAGTTACCATCAGCTCTGGACATGCACCTAACTTCATTTTTCCTAACAACAAATATCACCCCTTGGTTTGAACAAGAATTTGATGACATCCACCAGTACTGGATACCTAATTCGAAAATGTGCGTCAATGGCGACACAACAGGCGTTCCAAGTTTTTATACGCCGGGGCTTTTCCGCTGGTACGGTGAAAGCCTTGCGCATTTTCCAACTGAGGGTTTGGTCTTTGACAGATTTCGAATACGATTCATCAGTTGTCACAAGGTCAAACCAAGTATTTTGGGAAACGTGATAATGGAGCTAGTTTTGTTCGTGGATGTATATACATGGGCAGTCCTAATTGGGACGTTTATGCTGATTTCGGCACTACTAAGATACTCACGGGTATGGGAGTGGGACAGTAACCGTCATGATCGGAAGCTCTTGGATGTGATATTTCACTTGTATCACTTGTTAGTCGACCAAGGATGTATTTGTACAAGAAGAGCTAGTAGAATGCGGCCACCAGCTAAATGTTTCATGTTCTTTTTGATGATTCCATTGACGATATTTGCGATTTGGTACCGCGGCGATAATATAACTAATCTGACTGTAGCACCTGCCCTTATTCGGTTTGACACTTTTGATGGACTGGTAGAAAACCATTTCCAGATTTATACTCAGCCTGTGCTACTTTCACGGAGAGACAGGGATAGGGTCATTGGAAAAGGAAAGCCTAAGAGGCAATATTTCCAAAGAAACGGCCACGAAGCATTTCCAGTCGTTTCCTTGCTATGGGAAATGGTTCACCTTACACAAACGGTTTGGAAGTTGCTAGAGGACATGACAACGGAACTCTCGGATCGTCTTAGGTTCTATTTCAACAAAACTGAGATGTTTCCGTCCTGGGTCGGTGCATTTTCAGATGATTTATATGGGTTTGTTCCTGAAACCAACGAATTGACTGTACCTCATCTGTCCAAATGCAATAAGGTGGCAGTTGTTTTAATGGAGAAAGATGCATTAGGCCTTTACAGTTCGTTTCGCCACATGGATAAACCAGTTTTCTTAGGGAAGGATATAATGTTTGAGGTACTTAGAGGAGTTCACTTGTACGGTCAGTTTTCTCAGAGAATGCTACGCAGAATTCAAAGTTTACCGCAAACTGGCGTACAAGTTTGGTGGCGGAACTATATTGAACTTGCCAGACTTAAATCCGGTATTAGTGGTTTACAACAAAGTCAAAATAAGATGAACCGACAGAGCATATTTGAATACACGCCAGTATTTTTTATATGGTTTTGTATTTTGCTACTTTCTGCAGCAGTTTTTGTTTTCATTGAGAAGGGTCTTAAAGTAGGTACTGTCATTAACTAATATGACAGAGGTACTACTACAAATAATCATCCTTACGACTAAAACTGTGGTTATCTGTATTCCATATACAGTAAGTTAGAAATCCGAGTGTGCTTCGCTTTTATGATATGTATATGATACCTTCTGTACAAATATTTGTTAGTGGAATGAATTGTTTGATGAGGTTTGAAATGTAATGATTCATTTTGAACAGCTTTAACGACCAAGCCGAAAGCTAACCACATCAGTAAAGAAAAGTACTAAAAATGGCGAAATTAAAAGAAAAAGGGAAAGCAATTGTATTGAAATGCTCTTGCTGAGAACTTTTCAGTAATTACGTAAGTCCCCATATCCATGACCAGAATCCAAATTTATATTTCAATCAAAACGGAGTTTCATATATGCCGTTGAATTATCGACTGCATTTAAGTAGCGTTGTGATAACATTCCACAAAAACACCATGTCAGAGCCCAACTAAATACCATCTACCCAAAAGTTCAGTACTTCGTAAAATAACGCTTATCGGTAATATCTTTATTCTGTAAAAAGCAAATAATGTTCTAGTCTTTAGGCGTATAAGTAATCAGAAAGTTGTTCCATCGCTACGATCAGATTCTGCAGAAGTCATGAAGCAGCCGTTGTCGTCCGTGTTACAGTACAAAGCCAGCATTTGAAGAAGCGACGTACCAAGACACAAAGCGAGATATCCAATTAGGACATAGATCCGAAATTTCGCTTCCTGTAAGCACGCATAAGTTAGAGATTATACGAAATTATTTTCATGACCGTATTTTTAAAAGGTTTTTCTTCGGGCTGGATGAATTACCGGGGCATCCTTATGAAAAACTCGCATCACTGGAGGTGGAAGATAACTTCGACGTGGCTTGAGCCCCATCTTGTTGTCAATATTCCTTAAATGCACTTCCATGCTTGCATAGAACATAATTTGACACATGAGAAGAATCCCCAACGCCACAACACCAAAACAGGACATGGTCGAAAACGCCATGGCAGAAGCAAGAATCATACATGTTACTAAATACCAGCCGAAGAGAGAAATTCGTTTAGCAAACTATGCAAAAACAATTGTAATAATTAAGACAGACGCTGCTAACCCGCCAGAAGATACTCGAGAACTCCAAACAGCCAGTGAGTCAAAATCTGAATCTTCCGCTTCCGGACTTCCTTAAGTCGAAAAAACCCGGTAATACATTGGTAGAAGAAGACGCATATGATGACAATTCCAATGCTCATATGCGCCACTGTCACACCATCAGTCCAGTAGTACGTCAAACTCCTCCACCAAGCCATAAAGCCTTCTCCTTTCACCCGTCGTTTCAGTTCAATCACGTATATCCCTCCGAAGGTGAACATGGCTGCGGATATCATGCACAAGACGTGGATCGTGTACCACCAGTACTCCTGCAGAAAGAAGACCTTCGAGTAGGTCTCCTTGTAGTAACGGCTCACAAAAATAGCGAAAGGAATTATCATATTCCACGCGATTATCATTTGATAAGCATGCTGACGTCGGGCTTGAACCTTATTATTGCAAAATATGACAAGAATCGGATAAGAATGCGGATAGTATAGATAAATGTAGGAAAAAAAATGTAAGCACCAACGTACCACAATCGGATGGGGCTTAATCTTCAACTTATCGACAGGTGGTGACGGCTCCGAACAGACACACCGCTCATGTTCATAACTTGAGGAGTCAGCAGGCGGGAACTTCCAGAGTAGAGCCAATGTATTTGGCCACTTCTCGATTGGTGCAGGAAGATTCAGAACCCGGCGACCAGAATAGTCCCGGCACAAATGTCCATAACCTGTCGGCTGCACTTCATATTTCTTCACCGCTTCGGGGTAAATGTGATTCTGTGCCATTCCGTAGTAGCTGTGCTCGTCGTTTGCACACTCATCGTATTGAATCTTTGGGTGCAAGTTTTGCCGTCCAAAATAGAGTTTCAGTTGGGCGGGTTTGGCATTATACGCGGTCCAGTCATCCTCCTTAATGCCGCCGTCTACAGTCATCGTTGCAATGAATATCATTTTCAAAAACTATAAATACATATACTTCCAGCAAATCAATACCTCGAATGACATAAGCCTCAATACGAGCTCCAGGTAAGGTCCATGGATACGTCTGGTTCGGGTCAGACTTTCCTCCTTCGACAAATCCATAACCGTCGTGCAGCTGGTCAGGGATACCTATTGAAACTCCAGGACACCTCTTAACGTATATCTCATGCGGTGCACCGCCAGGACCAGAAGGGGTATCAAAACCTGTGCACATTATCAGAAGTTAGGATCTTGTAAAGTAGCAAAAATATAAGCAACAGTTTGTTAGCCATACAATATTCAGATGGCTCTTTTGGAGGGTCGAAGGGTTCACTGGGAGGTGGTGGCTTCAACAGATTTTTGATGTCAAAGCGATAGCAGTGTTTAGAAGACTCTTCAGTCACCAGCTTGCTCACTTTACCAGAGTCCGGATACGGTTCAATGACGTAGTACTTGGGGTTCACCGGGACATGACAGTTGATGGCGTTGGGATCAAACACGTCCTCTCGAAAGTAGTCGTAGCTCCCCACGGATTCCACAGTCGGGTGAAATATTTCAAAGACTGGATTCCATCCGAACATTCCCTTTTTGATCACATGACGCTCAGACAATGAGCTTAGTCGAGAATTAAACGCCGGAGGAAACGGTGGTGGGGGAGGTGCTGGTGTGGGCGGCGTAGGGGGAGGTGGTGTAACACCTGGTGGTGGCGGCGTTGGAGGAGTCGGAGGAGGTGGACCATCATGAACTCGCATCACGTAATTCGTTGAACTAAAGTCATCCACAACAAGAGCCCTAAAGAAAAAATAAACAACAGAGAAAGGCTTTAAGTATTATTACCATATTATATCATATAGGGTCTTATACCAGAATTGGAGTTGTGTGGTAAAGCTCTCTGGGGAAGCGGACTGAGTGAATCGCCAAGTGCCATGGATTTCCTTGAAGCCCTCTCCACACGCATCGTTACCAGCTCCGTAAACCATCATCATTCCCGTATTCGTAGTGACCCTTTCTCCGTCGAACATGCACGGAAAGGTGTTCTCGAAGGTTCCTTGATGACAATCAGGGAAGACACAGTTACAGTCGTGACCGCAAGGTACTGTGTTGACAAATTCTCCGACTGGGAGACCCATGGCATCAGTCACCTGAAGAAACGCCATTTTAATTAGTCCCTGACCAAGCTCGATCGGTGCAGTTGGGCCTGGAGCCGCTCCTGGTGCTGGACAGGGTGAAACTGGCACCGAGAAGGCGACCTTTCCTACACTGTAGATTGTGATGTGAAGCCAGTTGTGAAGACGGAATCCTTCTACGCTGATCTCTGTGACTTTAATCCGGTAGGGATTCTCCTTGGCAACACTTCCTTTCTTGATCTCGTTCATTGGTTTGTACTGGGATATGTCGTCTGAGTCTTTCTCCGAATAATACATTGGAGCCTTGAGATACTTCAACTCGCAGGCGTCTTGAATTGAAAAAATGGTTCCTGTCGCAATCGTGTCGCTTGGAGGCTCCAAACAACAGTCACAGTCTGCTGCACATCCCATGTAATCAGGTTTGTTCACAGCATCCTCTGTTGTATTCCATATTGGAGGAGGACAAGCAGGAGAAGGCTCAGGAGCCGACGGTGGAGGAGGATTCGGAGGTGCATTAGGAGGACCAGCCGAAGGTGGGGGAGGAGGAGGACCAGCCGAAGGAGGGGGAGGAGGAGGACCGCTCGTGCAAGGAGGCTTCATAAAAAGTATAGGATCAGGTGCCCCTACAAATTCCCCAGGCTTACACGTGATATTTCGAGGTTTGTAATCAACCGTGGGAGGCGTGGGAGGTTGTCGCTCCGGCGCTGCAGTTGTTGTTGTCTCCATCGGCTCAACCCATAGAGGTCTCGGAGTTATACAGTTGGGAAATATTTTCGCCTTTTTATAGCCTCCAAAGTGAACGAACGGTTTCATCCCGTCGATGAGGTCCAGTTTTGTAAACAAATGATCAAATTGGCTGTACGGAGGGTTCGTGTTCAACTTTTCTCGAATGTTCAGGATGTGGGAGACCTGCATGCAGAACCCGGTGAGATCCATGGTTCGGCAGAGGTGGCCAAACGGAAACCGCAAACATGACGATTGTGCTGTTCCCGGCGAGTAAACGCACGATAGAAGAACTAGTCCGAAGCTGACGCTTAACTTCATTTTAACTTATTACGTAGACATTTAATACTTCTACGATTCAATTACTAAGTTTTGGGTAAGTTAACCTCTGAAAGTTTTTTAAAATCAACACTGGGAACGGTATCCTTACAGATTCCGAGTATTTCGACTTGACGTTTCGGTCACTGAGACTTTCAACTTTCACTTTTCAACTGGATGTGACATGTGACTTTGACATCAACTGAGATGGACGCTTTTTTACATGATGCTGGCCATATGCATTGCTGGCTCAAGCCCACATGAACGGTTGCGGATGCCGTGACGTAGACGTCCAGTTTTAAATTCACTCGATCAAAAAAGTTGACCTGACCGCAAGCCAAAAAAATTCACTTCGCTGCTCTTGCTACTCTGCTCAAGAAACCAACCGCATTTAGGAAAACGGGCAATGCTTTCCCTTCATTTATTTCAGCAGTTTTCAAATGGCATAAAAGCATAAAACTGTTTTTT
This sequence comes from Akabosia matsudoensis, assembly GCA_019593645.1. Classification (NCBI taxonomy): domain Eukaryota; kingdom Metazoa; phylum Arthropoda; class Collembola; order Entomobryomorpha; family Paronellidae; genus Akabosia; species Akabosia matsudoensis. The sequence continues at coordinate 6,341 of VICI01004689.1, forward strand.
CTTTTTTCGTTTCATTTCTGTTCTTGGTTCGGTTGGTTTTTACTTTTTACTCTTTAGAAGACCAGAGTCCGGCTGATTTTTGTTTGACCATTTAAGTAATCAACTATGGCGTCAGATCACAGACAACCGTTTCAATTGCGTCAACTGAATATTAAAGATTTGTTCAGCTGTTTGTTAGGGTTATTTTTATTATCTGGGTTCGGACTTCGAGACGCAGTTGGTCATAATTGGGAGGATGACGACGCTACAGAGGAGACAGGGACGGTTGTTCCGATTCGATTTGACGCTGATTATCGCGATGTGCAGTGGTGTGTGAATGGAATCGACGAACCAGAGTTCCAGAGGTTTCCCTTGAATGAGTTTGTGCCCTTGTTGACCAGAAAACACTATGTCCAACATGAAGCGAATATAGTAAGTCTCCTGTTGACTAGCTAGCAAATTGATAAGCCTTTTTTTTAAACAGCTTTTCATTGTAACCGGTTTGATTACTCTGCAGAGGTTTAAATACGACATCGATCTATTACCGATTAAGCTAAAAGCCAACTCCGGGACTGGAAAGATCAAGAAAATCGGGTCTGGAGGCAACTTGTTCCAAAGGGCTCACTTCGTATTCAAAACCAAACTTCGGGAAGAGTTTTATCACGGTAGGTACCACAGTCTTCATAATGGTTCATAGTAATGACAGTCATCTTTATGAATGAAAAAACTTTTTTCACCTTTCCTTATCGTCACCAGACATTTCGTTACGGTATCGAGACGCCAAAATAGAAGGATTGATTGTTCAGGCTAACTTTGCTCAGCACGGCGTCGGCATCCCATTCGGACAGTTTGACCATCCCAAATACTTTAGCTGTATTGATTGCAAAAAGCCTTTGGGGATTCCGGTAGCATGTCGACGAAGGACTCACATGCACATCGTGGTAAAGTTTTGCTTTAGTTTCTATGACAGCGACTAGAGTATTTGCCCGTGTAAATACTAAATGATATTGTGTTTTTGTAACACATATTAGCATCCAACCATCATGGTGTTCCATCATAAGATGAAGCCTGTCAAGGAACACCGGGAGCGTCAGTTTAAGGATTGTGATGAACCGGAAGTAAAAAAGCAGTGCATTGTAACTGGAATCAAGTATCTTGAGGAGAACGAACCGATGCCAACAGAAAACTCCACTGACACGGGAGGAACGGGGACGGGAACGGAGATGATGAATGGAACTGGTAACGCAACGCAACTATTCTGGAATCGGACCGTCACGACTGAATTTCTGAACAAGCCGCTGTTCAATAACATCGACGGGACTTGCGGCTCACCAGCCGACTGCGATGAAAAAGTGGCCGACTGGTTTGAGAACGAATGTTGCGAGAATAACAAAGCAGAGGACGCAGTAATGTCAGCAATTTGTGAAACGAAAAGGAGCCTATGGGGTCTAATGCAGCCAGCCCTTGGGGAGAATATGCCCTTCCCCAGAGAATGTAAGACAGGTGACATGAGTATGACTTGCAATCCTGCCGCGTGGACGATGGCACCTAAATACGAGCCCCCCTTGAAACCTTGCCCAAACTCAATCATGGATATGGATCTCCAGCTGCATGAACCCTTTGACCTGATACTAAATCCCAGACCAATGTCACGGGACTGGCCGGTATTCGAGTGCAAGGCTCACATTGTCACAGTCTGTCGCCCACCTGGAACTGATAAACGCTCGGACAAACCCGCCGAATACCTTAAAGACCATCCAACAAACATGCCTTATCCAACTGCTGCACCTGATATGCCACATCCTCCAGCACCCCCTGGGGTGGATAGGTTCGATCCATTGAACTTGGATACACAGTGCTGTCTGGGAGCTCCACCTGGTTCGGCTCCATGTGAGGCGATGGACCCCAGCACGGGAATCCTCCAGCCAACGAAACCCTGTCAGAAGGCAAATCCGATGTTAAAGCCACCCATTTTGGAGACTGAATGCGTCCAACGGTTTCTCCAACCAATCGAATGGAAGCTGGGTGATACGGCCAACTTTAAGTTCAAGAAAGGCGCGAAACCGGCTGACTGCTCGGAATTCCTTCCACCAAAAAAAGGGGAGCCGGACGAGTACGGAAAGACGAACGAGACGCATGCCAACTTTGCCTGGTACATCCCGCCCTGTAGGACTAATCCGGTCAAGGTTAAATTTGAGTAAGTTACATTAAAGGGTTTCCCCTCTGTTGAAGACAGTTCGTATAAAACGTGATGCCCCTTGCTTTGTTAGGATCATGGTTGTCCATAGTTTCCAGCGTGGGGTGTACTCAGTGGTGGAACACGAGGACATCTTTCTTCTAAAGGCCAATCCGGGCAAAACTCTCAATCCATACATTCCAACACCCGTTTTCACTGGTTTCAAGCACCTGTGCGAGGAGAAAGTTGCTCTGGCGGAGTATTTGTACACGAGAACGGTAATAAGGGACTTTTCCAATACTATCCTTGTTGAGGTGTCTTGCAGTCATGTAAATGACGATTATGTTTTTTCTTCATTTTCAGAGTGACAAAAAGTATGTGATTGGATTCAGCCGGTCTTACGACAAATGCGTTCAGAACATCACTGGAGTTAAGTTAAGTTACCTCGATCAAACTTGTCCCGGGGTCCCCACCTTCGTCCCACCAAAGCCAAAGTTGGTTTACCAGAAGCCAAAGAGACCCAAAGACAAATCCAAAGACAAAGCAGATATTCCCCGCTGTGACATCAAAACCTACAAAGAAGAAGTATTGAAGTGTTCGGAAGCTTGTCCACTCCTTCCGACAACAACCCCAGAAACTATTATTGTCACTGAGAAGGGGTTCTTTAAAAGAACAGCTCACGGGGCAATCAATATTATCACCAATTTCTGCATTATGCCTATCTGCTCCTTCATCGCTCGCTTCTACAAGGAAACTTACAACAATCAGAGCTTCAAGGGACAAAGGACCTGGTATTGGGTAAGGAAACGCATTAAAATCTTTGTGGAGTATCTTGAATCACATATTTTTGTGGTTTTGTCAAAGATGCACTTAGTTGGATCAGGCGGCTCGACGATTCTCATGTACTTGGGCTACTTCACCAAAAAGCTTGTAGTTGATCAAGGGATAGACCTGCATCTTTTTTGGGGCGAAGTGTACATGTTCTTCTTGGCCTTATCTTATGTAACCGCTTGGATGCGTCATAAAAGATACTGGCTCAATACAATCGTCCAGTTACTCCATTCCTTCGGCGGATACAGTTCGATTGTTCTAGCTGCAGTTTGCATTTACTATGCCGAGGAAGACGGCGAGTATATCAGCTACCAAGTCAAGTATATTGTCTATGCGTCTGTGCTCTCCTTGGTTATCTTTTACATTGGAATGACGGTAAGACAAGTTGAGAATATGATAAGGCTTCTTATGTTGCGGAACACGAACACGCTATGATGAATAACTTTTTTTTGTCTCAGGTGCACATATGTATATTGGACCGACGAATGGGAATGAAACCAAGACGATGGCATTTTCCGTCAGTTGAGTCCAAGTTTGATGATCTTCCATATCCCGTAAGTAGCTAATCTGGCAACTCATTTGCACGTTTTACTGCGGTTATGTTTTATGCATTTTACATTTGATAATCTCTGTATTTATGTTTTCATAGGGAGCGGTGGTTCGCAAAATCCTGCTTTATGTTATCCTTGGAATTAATCTCCCCTTGACGCTAGCAACCATGTTTATATAAATCAAAGCTATAATCTCATTACTGTTATTAAAATAGATTGCTTTATTTAATTGGGAAATCTGCTCTAAACTTATGCTTTTATTACATGGAACGAAAAAAGTTTAGTTTTGTGCCTGGTGTTAATTTTTAAAATTTAAAAAATATGGTTAAAAAACGGAAATGTTTGCTGAACAATTTTCAACGATAATTTTTTTGCATATATTATAATGTTGATTTTCCATTTACAGTTTAGTAAAACAAGTTTATCATTTTGGATGTTACTGCCTGAAAATAATAAAGTCAAAGTACGTAGAGAAATTTTTTCTCACAATGTTCATTCTTTGCTCCTGATACAAAAAATGCATGGATGCAAAATGTTAGCATAATATTGTGATATGATTGTAGCTCTTTGTAAAATGTGGTGGCCCTTAAAAGGGCCGTTGGGTTACAGTGAGTCGTAAACAATTTACTTGGATGAGGTGTATTTGGTTACAGCCTTGGTTCCCTCAGAGACGGCGTGCT
>VICI01004690.1:0-10556 GCA_019593645.1 Akabosia matsudoensis
AAATAGCACCCGACACATTCTCAATAGTCTTTCGGCTTGTCCGTCCCATTCTAAGTCCTTCGGCAAGAGCTGTTTTTAAAACATTCCCACCGAATCCAGCAGAGTGGAAGCCCTTCTTAGAAAAAAGAGTTGACATGGCCCAAATCTCAAACTGGTATGATGAAAGTGGCAAAGTTCGCAAATTGTGAAGGGTATATATTGTATACACGGATTATTAAAGCAGTCAAAATTTTCTTTCCGTTTATTTTTACTATTTTGGAGTAATTTCAACTCGCCTGAATATTGATGGGCTATTAAATAATGACAAATAAAAACAAGGACTTGCTTACGGTGTTAGCAGTTGGTTTGCGTTGGTGAAAAGAATGATTTTTCCTTTCGAAACAATGCTTGCTTTCCTCATATAATTGATAATGGAAAAGGCTTGACATCCTCCGAATTTTTTTCACAGTCAACTAAACACATGGAAACAAGGGGCGGGTTCTGTATTGGTTAAACTGGCAATGATGCAGCAATGGCAATTGGTATTGCCGGTGTACGACGGCGAAAAACATAGTTGTATGCAAGAAATAACTTTGTAGTAAGAGCAAGAAGGAATGTCCATATGAGTGTTTAGCCCAAATTGTTTTATTTTAGCATAAATTTTATGTGAACTAACTTTCGAATAGAACCTCACCTTGTTTCCATTTTCACGATAATATTCGTATGAATTTTTTTATCTTTTAAGCTTTTATCTCAATTACTTTTTTTCTGCCAACTATCTCGTCGAAGCACCAAGAGCTCCTATATTTGTGCCCCGAAGATAAATAGTATTGGATGCAACATATTCAGCTCTTCTTCTCTTGTAGATCATAACTTTTGACAAAACCCCAAACAAACGAAAAACAACCCGAACTGATTTTCTTTTGACGAGCATTCCCTAATTTTGAAAAGCGCGCAGATTTGTTTCCAAACATTTGGAAGACGAAGAAGATGACTGCCCTGCCAAAAGCTTTAGCATATCGTCATGTTTGTTCTTATTCCAATTTTTTTTACACCGACATGAGTTTTTTCCTACGCTTTGAGCTTCCGAGATTTAAGTGTGGAAATAGGAGCTAACCGAATCTAATGCAAAGAAACTTTATTGACCATACTCCACCCCCACAGCGCCTTGTTACCATATCGTAACTGGTAAATGCATTTTGTCAAATTTATTCGGTAAGTTCCGGTTCCGAGGTAACAAGGCTTACTGACACTATAAACTTGTGCACCTGAACAAAAAAGCTATTGCTGAAAGACGTGGTCACAGCTTGTATTTAAATGGGTCAATATGTTAGCTGGAGGAAAATGCTAGTTACTTAATTCCAAAACTACATTTAGTAACAGACTAGTCGGTATAAAAATTCGCCCAAAGATTCAATGCGTTTTTGTGCATTTACAATTTAGCATCGTAATTTAATACGCTTTTGCATGCTAGGTATGAAATCCAATATTTCGAGCTCATCATCACCTAATCCTGCAGCTTCATTTTGATGCCCTCATTTCCTTCGTGCCGACCTATCTATACCCCTTCTCTCAGTTCACAACAAAACCAACTAAATTGCAAATTATGCTCAAACTAGAATTCATTCTACTTTCATATCAGCACAATACTCTTAATCGCATTTTAAACACATTTTTTAGCTTCGTGTGTCCAACTGCAGCTAAGGCAGGAATATTTTTCCAGCTTATATTATCCCATCCCACAGGTCATTAGTTTTCCATAGATTATCTATCGCCGTTGGTTTAACAAGTGTAGTAATCAACTTATTTAATGATAAACCGGTGGCAAAAACTGAAAGGAACTATCTCAAGATATCACCTCGCAAATTGAAGCCATATAACCACAAAGTCAATTAGTAGGCCTGACCAGTCAAGATTCAAGAAGCAAACTTAAGTGAGAAATAAATACACCAAGACTGTGTCAATAATAAAACACTTTCCCAAAATAATATGTCACAACTAATGCCCCTTCACACTTACAATACAACCATTTAATTGCCCCCTTCCGCAATTAGTAACTATTTTTTGTTTGAGGACTATCAACAAGTTATTCAACAATTTGAAGAGCTCATCCAGAATTTAGTTTTTAAAATTTCCGTCCTTTAAAGACACCCTGAGCAAAAATAGATTACTCAGATTTTGGCTCTTGTCGGGTCCAGCCGTTAAGGTTAAGGATCGTTTTTAACTTTGGAAAATTGAATAACTAAAAATAATTTCTTATTCAATTATTATATATTTTCAATATTAAATTACTGACTGAATACGGATGACAATATAATGCAAAATACTAGCTGTACGATGCAAAAAATAATTGCCTCATTTTGCCATTGCCATTATACGCCACTGCATAGCTCAATTTTAACCGAACCAGAGGCGTCCTAGCTATAGACACCGTTCGTTTGATATGATTGATAAACACAGCTATGATGACAGATTGGATTAAAAGTGACAATGCTCTCGTTGTGAAACCGCTCAGATTCTGATCACCACATCAGCCACTGTTTGCTGTCATAAAAATATATTTTGCGTAATATGCTATATAACCATGTCACTTTAAAAAAGAAAACAAACAACTGGCTTCAATCAGATATTGATGTATACACGTCACCAACACCATCAGCGTGTCAAACCATTAAATATAAATTTCAAAGATAACATCACCCAAAGTTTTAAAAATCTTGTTCTAAAAATAAAAGTTTTCATTTAAAAAATCCATTTCCAGGATTAGCTAATTCCTTTTGAAAAAAACTATAACTTGTAATCCTCAGGCAATGCCATTTTAACGCGCCAACGAGAAGATGACCTTGAACTATTCTTTTTTTAACTAAATACAAACAAGTCTGAATACTAAATCACTTATCATTTGCTAACCCTTTTTCCTTTCTTGCGTATTACAGGAAACTGCAAAAAAATGAATTCCTTTTCTTTGAATAAAACAAACATTCTCATCGTTTTATTTGGAGTTTGAATGCGTAGCTACACACACGCAATAGCACTTCTTGTTTTAAAGGTCATGCGTGCAAAATTTTAAAACAAAACAGCATAAAAACTGTTCCATTGGCAGTTTAAGTCGCTGCTAGCAGGTGCGTAAATTCAAGATCAACCAGAAAGCTCATGTCTCACGCTTTCGGTGAACAAAGAACAAAAAAAATATATACAAGATACGCATCAATTTATACTAACTATTTTACTACGCAATTTTTCAATTGTGCAACTTCATGTCTGCAAGCAAAGAAAAAACAACTTTATTTGCACAGGCTTGTACAGACATTAATTACTTTGTCATGTTTAAACTTAAACTTGTGTTTATGGATGAAAGAACTTGCAAAGAACGCGTGTTACACTTTTCTGTGACAAGAGCGGTCAAGAGTTGCTTCTGTATTTCCACAACAAGGTTGCTATTCACAATCAGTCAAGGAGTGATTTTTTTAATTGGTTTAACTTTGAGATTTCTTTCGAGTGACCATTTTCTGTAACGAATGGAAAAATGAAACGGCCCTCTTGTTTTATATTTATTATAGCCAGCCCCCACGGGGTCGACTTTATTTTGTAAATTCATTTGCTTTTTACAATGTTCTACCGGAAAGTCGCATATTGCCCCAGAGGCATTTTTTTTCGTAAATACACTCTCATTAGTTAAATCTAGCCCTTAAAAAAACTGACCATCATTTAGAATATTCCACCGCAATTAAAATATGCACAGCAATTTTTTTTAAATGGGAGCCTTGTTCTCATTTTCCTTTTTGCGTTTTAAGAAATTATTTTCTGTAAACAACTTTGCGGTTTAATCACAAAATCTGTGTGTCTTTCTGGCACAACTAAAATTGGTTTGTCATCCTTCAAAACCAATCAGATCCAAGATGGCCGTCTGCTGGAAATGCATGACCAAGCGCCAAAGTGGCTGGTACCATTTGTCTCGTTCCGGATGAGCCTACCATGCTTTCTGATTAGACATTGTTGTCCATTATGAGAAACAAAAGAAGGCAGACCAAGTACTCATCCGTAACGGAAGATTATCTTTGCGCGTAATTTTTTTTGTGGTTTTGATCGAGTATTGAATGACTAGACAAGGCGTTGTCTAGCTATCTAAGTCTGATATTGAGATAAGCGTACCCATCTTTCAACCGGAAATGACATTTTACATTTTTGGAAAAGAAGAGCTCTTGCTTTTGAAGACAACGTTCAACCGTAAACTAGCTAATCGGAGTATTTATCATGGTCAATTAGCCGTGATTCCTTGCTGAGAAACCTCAAAACCCTAAAGAGTTATAATTACCTCCATGATGGACCTTCAACCTTGTTTCCAATCCAATCAAGTTTTAAATTTCAAACACATTATGAATATAAGTTATTAATGACAATGACCATATAAAATACTTAATTGTGTACTTAATGACTCTGCCACACAAGAATTAATTAGACATGTTTATTGTGGGATTGATTCACACGCAGAAAAAAATAGTAGCCGATCAGAGCAAACGAGTATTTTTTTTCACCTGTCTCGATTGACCTCAACCTGTAATCAATCACTTTTCTTACATAATAATTAAACCTCGTCTCTCACTTTTAACGTTTCTCAGCATTACATAAATATATCTGGAGCGTTTACTTTAATTAATAACCATTTTGCTCACAATTTTTTTTTCTGACCATTCCATTTCTTTTCTTTTTTTCAATTGTTGATATCATTATAGGAATCCTATTTTTCGCTGAAACATTTCTATTCTTCTCCCTTCAACAATTAGTAAAATCTTAGAACTCAGCCAAGCTTAGCTTTTTCAAGAAAGGCGTGTTGTTTTTATTATTTTTCTCTTTAAAAAAAACGCCAAAATAATTTACAGCTCAAAGTTTAAAAAAAAATAAAGGCTCATCAAATTTCCTAACAAATTTTAACCAGGGTGGCGGAACATTTTTTTTTTTGTTTAAAACGGTACCAGCTTATGGCTATCTCCTTTCAGATCCCTTTTCCACACCTTTTGCTCTCCCATCATCTTTTATATTTTTTTTACACTAACAACTAATGCTACTCATCACAAGTCATAAAAAATTTGTTGACATGCTCTCGCTATACATCGTGCCATGCCCTTAAAGTTACCACATTTTACTGTAACAATGAATGATTAAAATGCGCACAACATCAACAGAATCTCTAGCCTTTAAACCTTTCCGTCAAGTTTGGTCTTAAACAGTTGTTGTGGGAAGAATTATATTTTTTTAATGCCTTGACTTGTATTGCAGATACTTTGTTTACAACCCTGTAAAAAAAGATGCGTGTAACTCAGATTGTTTCTTCAAATGTAAAAGACGATGACATGCCTTAAAGACACCATATGTATAATAGATCCCTGAGCCCTTCTTCTTCTGAATGTTTCTCTTATAATATATATCAGTGATTACTGTATTATAGTGATTATTGTTATGATTATTGTGTGTGATTGTTTAGAAGAAATGTGTGAATTTGTATGTATTTTGATACGCATTTCTAAAATATTTTGCCACTGATTCCTTTTTTTTTTATTTTGTGGAAAGGGACGTGGGATAATTGCTTTTGCAATAAGAATTTTTGTATCGATGGCGGTCGATGGGACTTGGCTGTACCATTCTACGCAAAAATAGTTTTTGTATTGTACGCAAAATCCCATAATGGTATTCAAAGACAATGAAAGAAAAAAAGAAGCAGAGCTCTGGACTGTGGAACAAAGATATAATTTTTTGAAGGCGTATATAAAGCTGGCGCTGAGCCTTGGAGGAGTCATCAGTTCACAACAGCTCAGTCTTCTGAAAACACATTTTTGTTCCAAAAGTTGCAGTTCTTTGCGAACTCTAAACCAAGCTCCAAAAATGGCCAGATTTGTTGTAAGTGGAAGAGATACGCAGTTATCTTTGGAGGTTATCAAGATAAGGTTAAAATAGTGGCTTTGTTTTTTTTTGTTTTTGCGTGTTTAGGCCCTTTTCGCTCTCTTCGCCATCTTTGCTATGGCATGTGCTGCCCCAGCTGAGGAGGCACCCAAGAAGGACCTCCAAACTGCCTCCGGCATTGGTCTCGGCTACTACGGCCTTGGCTACGGACTTGGTCTTGGCTATGGCGGCTACGGACTCGGATACGGAGGTTATGGAGGATACGGTCTTGGACTCGGATACGGAGGTCTCTACGGACGTGGATTGTACGGATTCTACGGTTAAGCGGTTTAACTGAACCTCTCCTGCAACATATATCTTCTAACTTTGCCAAACAAAAATACATTTAAACCATTTGCAAATTGCCCCGTTGAATAGTATAAGAATTCTGTTGCTTTTTTTTATATTTTTATACCATCTAAACCGAATATCAACAACATTCAGAATGCAAAATCCAATTTTTAATGTTAAATATTTATTGTATTGAGATTTGTTTTCGAAATTCAAAACAAGACCAAAAATATGTTACAATTTGGCTGATTGGAAATATAAAAAAGATTTTTTAATATAAAAAACAAATTCTTCTAAAACAGTATCGTTCTTAATTTCAAATTTGCTAGCCACTCGTGAGGTCATTCCGAAACTGGACGCAAATGATAAAGTAAGTCATCATAACTCCGCAAATCTACAGAAAAAGAAATTCATACAAAGTTTACAGACGTCTATTTAAAAATACAGGTTTAAAGACAAATTTGAGATTACATTTGCCACCATCCCATGTGTTAGCGCAAATTTTCCACAGCACAGAGCCACCCGTTTATTTTGCATTTCATATAAAACAACAGACAGTTCATTTGACGGGATTTCCGAACCTAGCTGCACCTCCAAAGTCCGTTTAGAAAGGAAACTTGCAAATTTTTCCATCTACAAATTTAAAAAAATAAGTTTTCATATGCAGATTTCTGTGAAAATCAAGATGGTAATTATAATAAAATAATTTTTAAGAAATGTTCATGTTTGTTGTTCACTTGATGGTTTATATCCGCTCCAAAGTAAAGATGAGCCCCGCTCATAATCGCGTAAAACAAGAGTTTCACCCTTTGCGAAATGTCGATCGTCGACACAAACAAGTCAAAATTGAATGAATAGTAAAACAATGAGATAACCGCGTGAGTAAACACATTCAATCCAACAATCCCATTAACCAATTCCATCAAGCCCTTTAGCCAAACGTCCGCCTTTTTTATGTCTTGCCAGTTAGCAAATTTATCCCTGTGGAAATTTGTATTAAATTTGTGCACAACTTTCCAACTATGAACTACCAAAACAAGGATAAAAGCTGCTTCAAAGAATCCTGTCGTGTGTCTGATGTACACTACGAGGGCTGTCAAAACCCCAAAGCAAATTTCATGTCCTCTCCATCCGATCTTTCCAGTCTCAACCTCAACTTTTCCCTTGCTAAACAAGTCCGTACCAAATTTGATGAGATTTTCAAAGAAAACCTTAAATGTCCAGGCTTGGCTCCCATTTTGCGTTCCAATCTCATAAAATGAAAAGAAGAAAGGAAAACACGTCACAGCCAGTCCAAGGGCAACCGGAAGTATCTTAAAAATTGAAATTTCCAAGGAATCCTCAAATTTGAACTGGTCAGCATGTTGGAATAGCTGGGAAAATGCAGACCCATTGTTCCAGAGGCTTCTCCAGAGGGTCAAGTGGAAAATGATGGTCGTGTAGCCATACAAAACAAGGAAGAAAACGGGAGGGCTCCAGTCCTTAACATTTGGAGGAACCGTTTCGTAACTTACGCGTAACTCGTCAAGCCGATAAAATATATTGACGAGGATTAGACCAATATTCAAGAGCTGCGCAAAAGGGATATATTTATATTTTATGTATGCACAATAGCCGGAAATGAGTGAAAATATCGCTTACTTTTTGAATTGAGTTGGAATAAACAATAAATTTCTGGCTTTTATCGGAAACAATTTTGAATGGAACGATACAATGATAGTATCCAATTCGTAAAAACAAATTAACTCCATCAAAGATGTTGACTGTGGATTCGGCTGGGAACAGCGTTTTGGAAGGATGTTTCTGTAGCATTTCTCTTTTAGATTTGTAGTAAAAAGCGAAAAGTTTACTAATTAAATTCTTTGCAAAAATGTTGGTAACACAGAACGAGAAGGTGTGGCCGGTAACGTCGAGCGCTGAAAGCTCTTACAACGCTTTCAAGTTACCCTTAAAAAATTAATAGTACCTTTTAAAAAAATAGTTTTTTATACCGTTATCATTTATTATTCATTATAATTAAAGTGGATTTTGTCATTACACAAATACAACAGATAATGAAGCTTGTAGATTAAAAAAAAATCATCATACAGTATTCTAAATTATTCTGTGTGTTGCCTCATGGAAATTTGAGCATGGGCACTTATGAATGTAAGTAAAACTGCGAAACAAACGTTCCCCCGGTAATGACTAGGAATTATAGGAATGTGGCCAAAGTAATGATCATCGAAAATCAGAGTCGGCAACTGGAATGAATACTGGAATTCCGTATAATGAAGAAGCGCTTTAAATTATCATTTTTTGACATACTAAGACTATTTTGGCAATTTTAATTACCTAATCATTACGGAAGCGTTGGTGATCCTGAGAGCTTTTACTACTGCCCAGCGTCTTGACAATGTGACACTCGAGCCTTTCGACTTGTTCCAACTGATGCCTAATGTGCCAGATGAGCTCAGCGAGATCCTCGCAACAGGATTGTAACGTGGCGAGGTTGTTATTCAACAGAGCTCCGTCTCCAGTGAGCTGTTGCTTTCGTTTCTATCGCGGCAGCTCGTCTCGTCAGTAACGGTCTTGGACTGGAGTGAACCCAAGCTCGCCAACTTGTCCTCCAAATCTGATTTTATCTGGAGCAGCTTCGTGATCAGCTCTTCCAACTCAGACTCCAACCATTGCTTTTGTGCCTATAGCGCCAGCGCCTGCATCGCGTCTTGTTGGACATTCCCTTGCTGCTGCTGCACTCGATGTAAATGAATGATCCCTTCGAGCTTCTCCTGTCCTGGCATTTCGACGCAAACGCTTCTTGATCTTGTTCTGCACGGTGGAGGATGTCGGACGTTTCCATGTTTTTGTTATGTGATTTGCAGTTTTTCGATTATTTCCCCTGCCACGTCGGTGTGCGTTGAGTCGTACGTGTCTGCTTAGCACCGGACGGTGTTACTGTTTGGAAGTAGGACCAGTTGGGACTAGCGACTGTTCGAGTGATACGCAGTGGCGGATGTAGCGGTACAGTGAGACCGGGTCGTCTTGGGAATAGCGTTGCCTAGAAACATGGAAGCCGCGTTGAGTAGCCTGATCCGAATGAAATTGGGTTCCTCGTTGATCATCGAGTTGGCTTGTCACTCAAGCTTTGGAATCATAGACCACACAAACTGGCCAATGTACTGCTCGCGAAAGAGAATGTCCTCAAGTACTGTTCATGACGTCATCGACGCAGCTTGTTTTGCGACGAAGTTTTTTTTTAAATAATTTTTTAACGATTACCAACTAGTTTGTAATGATACTGGAAATTTTTAATAAACATATAAAATCAACAATTTAAGCTTGTGTCATACAGTATTTTAAACTATTCGGTGTGTTGCCTCATGGAAATCTGAGCATGGGCATTGATAAATGTAAAACTGAGAAACAAAGTTCCTCCGGAAATGACTAGGAATGTGGCCAAAGTAATAATCCACTGGAAGTCAGAGTCGCCAACTGGAATGAATACTGTGTTCACTTTGGAATTCTGTTACAAGAGTAAGAAAAATCAATTATTTTAGCACTTCGAAGAGTACATACTCCCTTTGTTTTCGCCGTCATTTAGTATTGCTAATTAGTATTAGAAAACGGCGAAAGGGAACAGATGTAAATAATTTGCTTATCTAACCGATTTGTAGGGAAGCGTGACCCACTGACAGAGCTCATCCGGAGAGCTTTTACTACTGCACAGCGTCTTGACAAAGTGACACTGGTCGTCAATCCTGTCAAAAATCCCAGTTGTCACACCGAAGGAGCAGCCTTGGAAGCGGAACATTGACTGGAATATACCCAGCTGGATTCATCATCCCACCGGCACTCCCAAGCATCGCCTCAAACTCTGGCAGTCCATCGAATCGCGAATGGCTCTGCGGCTTCTGGTACCGAAAGTGAATGGGAATCTTGACTGTCTCACTGGCAATTAGATTCCCAGTCGACTTGACGTTGAGCTTGATAAACACCGTCGAGTTTGACTTGGCCAGCCACGCAGGGCTTTCCAAATCCGTCCAGTTGTTCTGCAGCCGGATAATATTCCGAAGGGCTCCAATTTGAGAGACCTCATAAGCGTCCACGTAAATGTCACGGACAAACTTGGTCAGCATTCCAAGCTGACACTCTTTGTTTGTAAAACTGTTCAAGGGGATGGGCGAATTTGTCACCGTAATCTGTAAAAAATAATAACAACAAATCATACAGCTTAACTCAAATTTCTCAATTACATAATTACCTTCAATAATTAACTGTCTACCTCAACCGTATCTTCCAGCTCCCGATGGAAACCTTCCTTCGTAATGAACCTTATCAAATTAGCATGGAGCCCTCTGACCAACGAG
>VICI01004691.1:0-10551 GCA_019593645.1 Akabosia matsudoensis
GTCGATGTCAGGCAGTGATAAAAAATCTTTGCCTTTAACAAAGACATCTTGCCATTTTGACGGTGTTGGCGGTAGTCTTTGATTATTAATTTAAAGACTGGAAAATATGTGAATTCGTATATAATTGATTCTTTTTTTGTATTTTACCAACTTTCCTGACAGAAAAATCTGTACTCTGTAGTTTCCATTTCAATGCGCCAACTTGTTATACAATAACTCATAATTGACCAATCACGCCAATCATGAAAGCATCTTTGTCCCGAATGCTTGATTGTGCCCTTAACTTACCCAGTAACTGTGTGTATTCAAAACTTAAGCTCGTTTAAGTGAGCCTGACTGCAGTAAAGTAAGCAGTTTTACGTTAGTTTATCAGCTATGTATAGCATCGCATTGTAGTCTAACTATAAGTGTATTCTCCCATTTGAGTCCCATTAGATATTTAACACCGCATTTTACTACTGTAGTCACATGATTTTCTTTCAAACTAAAAAGCTGTACACTCTCACTTCGTAGAGAACAGTTTGTACTTTGGCATTGGAAACCCTTTAAAAAAATAAAAATGCTTTACTGTGTGTTCTTTTCTAATCAAACAAATGCTGAATGCCAATGCAGTGATTAATTGGTTGCACTTTTGGCAAAACTATCTTTATTTTTACGCACTACCTGTTTTCGTAACACTAGTTTTCATTATGAAGGGGTATAAAATAAAGTAGACAAGTTCACTGGCTCTTGTAAAGAATATTGACGAGTGACGACCTAATGAATGTCATTAAATAC
This sequence comes from Akabosia matsudoensis, assembly GCA_019593645.1. NCBI lineage: Eukaryota > Metazoa > Arthropoda > Collembola > Entomobryomorpha > Paronellidae > Akabosia > Akabosia matsudoensis. Next base: position 778 of record VICI01004691.1, read on the forward strand.
ATTGACACATGCACCAAGCAATGTTACCAGATTTACCGGCGGACTACCTTGCAGTGACCCCTACTGCATAATTATGAACAAAAATCACAAATACATATCACTATTTAAAAAGTCGGAAATTAGCTATTGACGTCATCAGAAATTGCAGTTTTTTCGTTGCATCAAAATGCAAAATCGCATTTCAAATCACACCCGACAACACTCTTTAAAAACTTTATACCGGTGGCCGGCAGCGGAAAACAGTATCGCTAAATACAGACCTGAATCTTTGTGGTAATGCATCCCGTTCTCGAAATTTTCATACGCAACAGTGTCACAAACGCATCATGGACTAGTTTTATGTATGTTCGCAAAACTCGTTATTTCTTGCATCTAGTTTTTAGCACAAACGATTTTTTATTCAGACGAACCTGATGATAAATGAGCTTGAATTTAAGATGCCTGTCACTTCTTCCATCCACTACAAAGCGCAAACACATTAGACTGGTCATGAGAATAAAAACTACAAAACTATGCTACTTTTGCTCAAGTTTGTAATACTTTTCAGCAATCGATATGTTTGCAAGGAGCATAAGAGAAAATTGCAAATTTACGAAAAAAAAGTAAAGTGTATAAAGGAAAAACAACTTAATAGGTACAGGATAAAATGGGCTACAACTACTGAAGACTAAAAGGTCTCTTATAAAAACAATTAAATTGTTTACCTTTGAGCCATGTTAAGAAATACCAACTGAGAATAATCTTCCCCAAACTTGTAACCGACCAATTGGTCGATGTTGCCATTTTTGTGTCCTTCATGTCGGCCTTTACTTTTTTCATTTTGAAACACAAAACAAAACAACCACAACAAAATAATTCACTGTCAAGAAACTATGTTTGCTGCTCTCATAAAAACCAAACAGAGAAAACACAAAGCAACTCTAAACCCGAGCGATATTGATGAATGCAGAGCTACGCTCGGACTGTACTGATTTTCAAACTGCCCATGACTTGTATTTAAATGATCTCACTAAACCCTGTTTTTTGCATTGGTTAGACCGAGAGCAACCTATCTGGTTGGAGGTTCACACAATACAAAATATCGTACAAAGATACACCGAGTCCAGTCTGGACTCATGCCCCGGACAAAGGTCTATTTTCCGATTCCGTAGTACAATTTGCTACAACAAACTACAATGTTCAAGTTGCTCATGTTGTTTATATAAAATTCGTACTTTTCAAACGTTCCTGTTTTCAACATACAAAAAACCTGACGTAATCTACTTTGTGAGATATTATCTCATTCCAGCACTATATCAATTCGGTTGCAACAAAGTAATTGTCAGTCAAAGTCAAATATAATTAATATTGGGTACACATGCTATGCCTTATTATGATCAATCTTTGATCATGCAAACTTGTATATTTGTATTTAAAAATGAACCATATAAGATAGGATCTTCAGTTCCTGAAACATGTACATGTACTAACAAAATCAGTATTGTGTGTTTAAAATAAAGACAGGAAAAATTTCAATCATTCCGGGTAACCAAAAGTGAAAAACCGGACTTATGTATTGTATTAAAAGTGTATTGACATGTTTTCTACTTTGAACCTATTGTATAGTTGTATCGTGTGTTTTTTATCGTATGTTTTGTTTACCCAAAAATATTCCAGGAATCATTTACATTAAGTAGAAATTCTTAAACTATTGTATTTTAGAGACATATTATTTTCTATCCAGGTATTGCTAAAAAGCTTTATGTTTCAGCCATTGGCATGCATAACAGCAAATTCATATATATTATGTTCAGATATTATTCTCTCAGATTACGTGTCGTCGGCTCAGCCCAAGAACAACTCTGAAAATGTTGACGTTGGTCGGTAAACTTTCTGGGGAAGCCTCTGCTACTGCTACTGTTGATAGTGCAAAGGATCAGGAAACAATATCGATATGAATTTTACTGCGAATATTCCCATGCCCTTCGTCTTTGTCGTCTCAGGTCGGATTCAGCGACTGATGGGACATTACCACTTGCGCCACTACACGACATTCTTATGTTCTAAAATTATCATTATTATCACTCATAGTTCCTGCTCACTTTTAAAAAGTCAACTTCAAAATGTCCAGCTTTTGGTTTTATATGTGATGCTTACACTACCGGCCTGGAGGTTATTTACAAATTGATATGAGTACGGTCCAGGATAGCAAAAAAGCCTCGTGAATTCAATTGGGCTTGTATAACTTCTCACATTATTTTTCACATTGACCTTTCCATTTAGGTTTATGCAACGTCTAAAACTTGGTCTAGTGTTGATATCAAATACGTTTGCGTGAGAATGTTCCCACTACGGGGAACACCCATTTCTTGATTCTTGAATGAAGTCCCCGTTTCTAGTTCAACATCCTTTTCTGCCCATTGATAGCAAGAACAAATAAATTTGCAAATTTCAAGATACAACGTCACTCTTATCAAGCCGACAGGGTACTTCCCATGAACTTCTCGTTTTAAAAAATCGCACTTGTGAACGCACTACCACATTCGCAACTTTTCAAGTTCACGACAACCACTTTTGCTTTGTGCACCGTACTCCTTGTCATGAAAAGAGAAATGAAATCAAGAAACACTATCTAAATGGGTTTGCAATTGAATGATATTATCCTCCTTGATATGAATCAACAGAGATGGAGATGATGCACAGTGATGATCTTTTGGTAGCGTTAATGTCTCTTTTGTTTAGCGTTAGTTGACTACTCAGGCTTATTTGCCGTCAACTTGACACACTTGCAATCGAAAATTAATGTAAATATTTAAACTTTTTGGTAGTGCAGATGTGATTGTTGGGGTATACTTACTGCAGGACGTTCTCTTTAGGAGAATACTATCATAGACAACATCAAATATCTGTGTGTACCCAAAAGAGCAAGCAAAATTTCAGGATGATGCTGACTTGTCGAGCGTAGTTTAGGCACTACCACAGTAAAACAAAAACAGAAAATGGCGATGTACAATTGATTATGATTGTATAAGCGTCACAGGTACAATCGTATAAGCTGTACTTGAGGCGCCCTGTCAGTATACTGTTTAAGTCCTCCTGTGACTAAATGACACGAAATGTAAGACGCATAGGATATGCCACCTTGTAAGTAGTGATGATGATAAATTTTTACCTGAGCTGATCTTGCTGTTGCTGGGCTGTAAAATATGTTCCTAAAATGCAGCAACAATGAAGACCCAACGCTGAATTTGGGTATACCATTGTTGAAGACAAAACAGCTTTGAGCTCACAAGAATAGGAGCATAGCAGCTGTGCGCTGTGCAGGACGTTATATTAAGTCCATTGTTGGCATGCGGAGTATATAGCGCGTCCTTGCAACAATAATCATAAGGGTTATATGAATGATATGAAACAATTAATAGGTAAGTTGAGGGCACATATCGCTCAAAGACGAGATGCAGTTGAAGGCTGGATGGCACGGTTGTAAAAACAGGCGAACAGTTAAATATAACCATGTACAGTCTTTACACTCAGTCACTGAATGTGCTGTATGGAACTGATGAGACAGTGTTGCATTTTTTTTGAATGACAGTTACGGAAGCGTTAAAAATGTCTAAGTTAAGGATAAGGATGAATAGCGCTTTTTTCGTAATCCGGAATACCTAATTCTACAATGTCATATGAGAAGACTATAAATAACATGTCAAACTTCGTTAAAACCGTGTAGTCCTAAAAGACATTAGTTTGAAGTAAAACTGTTTTCCCTGGACAGGACAGTTCTTCTTTTTCCAATATGACAGTAAGCTATAGCCAATTTCAATTCATATTTTAAGTTGGCATACAAAATAGACCAACCGTACCACAGTGTGATGAGTCCAGGCTTCACATGTGAGTTTTGAACAGAGATATGAAACTTGTGACATTAATAGCGCGTATTTCCCTGTTCAGAAACCTGAAATACTTAAATTTATAAAAATATGAATTTACTGACGTTGTCAGCACCATTGGACAAATGCAGTAAAAAACTGGAACCGTGTTATGAAATTACTGAAACATTGCAACCAGTTTACACAAAAGGTAAAGAAATTATGATGCTGAAGTATGTTCCCATCGCTTAAAATGCTGAACGTTTTTTCCATTATAGATGCTATTCTTAGTACTAAACAAAGAGTTGAAATGATGACTGTCTCTCTACACGTGGATTTTTTATGGATATTTTTTACGTCTTTGATAGCTTATCAGTGTTAATGTGTCGAACATTATGTGAACAAACATATAAATCCAGTAATGAATGAAAAAAGTGCGTACATCGTGAAGTTATTTTATTATTGCTTCAAGCTTCTTGGAATAGTACCATGTTGTCCATAAAACAAGGAAACGTGTCATAAAACCAAACTAACAGCGGATGAGACAATAACTTGCATAAAATCAATTTTGAGAGTGAGCAAGTTCTATGCATGACGATTATTATGAATGTGACTATCATCGGATGTTGAAATCTTCCCATGTTACGTGTGAAAAGCATTTTTACATCTGTAGTCAACTACTTCTGAAAAGGAGAAAATAGAGTAGTATAAACGGAGTCAGTTACGCAGATAGGTTATTGACTCATAAAGAGGAAACTGCAACCAACCACATTTCATGATTACATCTGCTTGCATGACCATTTTTTCTAGGTTTGAACAGTAGCCTTCTCCTACGTTTCATACCACATGCCCAAACCAACACCGGAAATTGCAGAAGGATTGCATGTTCAATTCGTGAACCTGTAAAAATTCTGATAAACTTGTGGCAGACTGCAGACTAGTAATGAAGATTTCGTGCAGAAGATGCCACTGACTAATGTTTCTAAATTCCTTCTGCTCTGTAGAAATAAAACTACCACCCCTGGCCAATTAAGCTATTTCGCGAATTAAAAAGATGTTACAAGGCTGGACGTTAAAAATATTTTTTATAAACTATTGTTTACGTTTGTTCAATAGAATGAGCTCATGCGACTAACAATTTTTGTGTTGTTACAACCAAGCAGCATTACGATTCTCGAGGTCAAGTTTTAGTATTTCCCAAAATGATTACATGGGCACTCTTAGTCTTTGCCGAATATTCTCGATACAAATTTCATTAAAAGAGGATTAAAACTGCAGACACGCCAGAGGATACAGCGTTAGGATTGCCAATTATTTGGCAACCTTCATTTTTTGGGGTTTACATTTAAAGATGTTCATCTCTCAGACTGCCAATTGCAAATTGCTGCCGCAAAAGATAATGGCTGCGTTTAAAATGCGTAGCCTGCTACGCATGAATAGACAAAGGAATAACGTTTACAATGTAAGCTTAGCAAGGAACTGAAATCTTTAGCGGAGCGTCAAATGCAGAATAATGGCACAAAATTGTGCGGCTGGCGAGTGACATTGGTTTACCATGTATGAATGTCTTTGAGATGGGAGTTGTACGTCGAGAAAAAGATGAAAGAACAGACACTTCGTTCAAATTATCAATGAAGCATAGAAGGTAGAGGAAACCCTTGTTTCCTTGAACGAAATCGTTAACTGTGCTCATGCACTTTTTTTCTACAAACTNGCTCATGCACTTTTTTTCTACAAACTGTCCTCCACTACCGACTAATAACGTGGCCCAAATAAATACGTCAAAATGTAGGTTACTCTTACCAAGCGTTACATTTAACTTTTTTTTTCTTCACAAACTGAAGAAACTGCGAAGATAATTTCGATTTGTATTCGAATAAGTGTCCATTATTTTTGGACACGAAGTTATTTAATAAAATTGATTAATTAACTGTGTGACGAACACTTACTCAAATACAAATCGAAATTATGATGCGTATAGGGTTACATAAGATAATGATGGTTTTCTTTAAGCCAAGAAGGGTATGGATGAAATGAGTTAGTTAACAAAGCCTAGTTTTTGTAAGTTAAATTTGTAGAAAAAGACGGATAGTGGGAGAGAAAGAAGATGGGAGGAAAACAAATTTTGTTTTTGCAAAAGTCACCATACCTCCTTTATGAGCGAGTTCGTCCAATATGGGCAAATCAATCCCAGTCGTGTCAGCGAGTAAAACTCGCACTTTCATTAGTAGCATCATCATGTTTGCGCTTTTTTAAAAACTTCCCAGCGATTTAAAAAAAAATTATTTTCTTTCCTCTAATAAATTTTGCAACTTGACATTTATCGCTGAAGCACGTGCAGTAAAAGATGAATTGAAACTTACTGAATCAAAACAATTTAAAAAATGCAGAAAAGCTTGAGATCGCACAAAAATCTGGTATCAAGAGCTGCAGCACAATTCACTCCAGTGATCAATAGTATACTGGCGATGTGAAGGTCCCTGTTGGAATTTTTGCGACGACCCTGACCCTAGTGAGAGAACGTACCCTTACAATATCCGGTCTAAAAATATCGAAGGTGGTCGCCGGCGAAATGAAGGCTCTTTGATTAAGTCCCTTTCAAGATGGTACAATTTTTATAAAAGTCTTATGCACAAACACTGAAGACAAAGGCTTCGCACAAGCATCATTGGAAACACTAAAGTCTCACTAGTGTGAATAAGGAGGGTTGTGTTTAAGTGTGTCGCGTACATTGGTTGTCCTTTTTTCATAAAAATTTCTAAATTCTTGCTTCAAGACAGACCTTACTCTTCCTTATTTTCCTAAACACAATAAACCACGCGAACAGGCACAAAATATATATCTCCGAATTTGAATACGTGTCTCTGTTTTGTCAAATCCAGAGGTGCGTTGGTCTTTTACCATCCACCTTTGCTTGCTAAGGTGACTCTGACCAATTCCTTCCGATGTGCTCTTGATTTTGAGTTAGAGGAAATGCACTGAACTTGGCCGTCAGCAGCGGCTTTGATGATTGATGAGGGTCTTTTGAAAACAGACTGGTTATCGTATGCTCTAAATTTCTTCGCAACTTCTCTGAGGCTAGTTTTCATCCACTTTTCTTATCTGAAGTGTTTGCCCCTCGGTATAACTTAAGCAACTGAACAGTATACAACTTCAGCTTAGAATCTTAGTCCTTTGCCAATGAAAGAGTTAGACCAAGCTCTAGAATACTACAAAAAGGTAGTTTTCTGGTAGCCCATTACACTTTTTCCACGCGTTTCTTTTGCAGTATTCTTTTCAAGCGTACCTACATGGCCAATCAGTTGCATACAAACAAAATGGGATTTTTCGCAGTGTCGCTCTTCTGAAAACTTGGTATTCCAGAAAAAGAGTCATGTAAGTCGTCATAATACTCTCCCATGTAAGATGAAAAATGTAACTTACAATAGAGCATCTTTGGTAGTTTTTGCACATGCTAATTGTCAGTTCCTTCAAAAACTTACACGAAAATCCCCATTCCTTTGTGTGTGCTGACGACAGCACCTGTTTTGAACACCGTGTTTTGCAGGATGACCATTAGTGACCATCTTACTTATCTGTGTACTATGAGCACTATTCATGTCCGTATTTGGTGTATTTTTGTGCAAAAAAACGCCAGAGTCTTATAAGGCCCACAGCTTCAGTGCGAAACATGCTAGAATGATTTTGCAGCAGCGTCTGTAAATCAACACAACAAAATGCATGACCACCACTACCTGATTAGGTAGCCCATCAAAAACAAGAAATGCACGCTGCCGACTGACTGTGTTGTAAACATATAGTCATAAAAATGCCAAAAAACAATGTGGACTGCGGCATCATCAACGGTGGGTGACAGAGCTACCGTGGATGGAAAACGACCATAACTTCGTTTTTCTGGTTAACAAAAATGATATATAGGAAAGGTAACACAAGAATCGATTTTAGGGAGATAAAACGTTAAATTTCTTCCAAACGTAGTAATTAGAAGCTTAGATTAATGAGTGAGAATATGTGTGAGTATATTACGTTAGCATTTTTGACGTATTCCGCGTGAATAAATGTTACGGTAATTTTTCCGCACTTATTTGCTGTTGACGCCCTGAGGTTGCTGGAAATTGTTTCCCACAATTGTTCTCCATTTCTTTCTTTTACATTGTTATTTGGTGCTAGTCATCATCGACTTTTTGGTAAAAATCTGGCAAGGCACAACACACAAGAGAAAAGGTACTTTGAACTTCTGGAATGATCTTGAACAACAACTTTTTCGTATATTTGACTGGTTTGTTTAATCACCCAGCAATTCGTTTTTGGGAGTCAGTCGGTGATTCCACCCCTGTACTCTCGTTCCATACTCTTGGATAATTGACGTTGACGTCAGTATCGCCATCATGATTGCTTTATATTAAATGGGGTTCATGAGCAACATCAATCTTAGCTTGCATGGGATAGTACACAGAAAAAGTATTTTGTAATTGCGTATTTTTTCATGAGCCCACATATTTCATGAAAAAATTATCTTTCAACCACATTTCATACTTATTTGGTAGACGAGAATATTTTTTGCAAATAAAAAACACAGAAAAAGTATTTTGTAATTGCGTATTTTTTCATGAGCCCACATATTTCATGAAAAAATTATCTTTCAACCACATTTCATACTTATTTGGTAGACGAGCATATTTTTTGCAAATAAAAAACACAATATTTTATCAAACATATCCCAAGCATTTCGCTTTTGCCTTGTTTGCGAATTTTTCCTATGTGCATTTTTAAGCCCGCATTTAAACCCCGTAAGTCACGTCATTTACGATTTTTCAAATGTAAAAAAGAGGTGTTTTCAAAATGGAACGTACTTAGGTCAAAGTTACCCCTGCCGGGCAAATTCCAATCAGAATCACTGTGTAGTGAGTGAGATCTTGTACGTTTATAGGGCAACGCATTATTAAACCAAGCTTTTAGGACTGGCTGACACTGACTATATATTATCCATGTACATGTATGCATATAATAGCATATAGGTAATACCACGAAAGTTATTGCGTAACTACACTATGAGTATGTTTGGTTTCATATTTTATCAAGACCCCCTTTGAAACTGCCATATACTTGTGTGCATTCCTTTATTGCACAAAGACTGTTAGGATAGATCATGTTCACATCACATCAAATGAATAGTTAATGTCAAAAGGATACTAATGTCAGACATTTTCCTCAGGTTTTCCGATTTTCAATTTATCTTGAGAGAAACCTGATATTTCGAACAAATTGATTGTCTTTCTTTTGAGGAAGACACAGTTTCAATTTATATGTCTGACACTTCTTTTATGTAGACAACAACTTGGACAAACAAAAGTAGCTCATTCAAAGGAAAATCCTACAATTAGCGGTCAAATGTCACAATTGCCCGTTACATGATAACATTACACTTTGCCTCTTGCAATTATAAACTAAATACGTCTTCAATACAAGTGTCAGGTCATTTATCAAGTCTTCGTTGCGATAACCGTGTACGATTTTTGTAACCTTTAAAATAAAACACTCGAAAGTCTAGGCTGAGAAAAACTAAAATGAAAACTAAATACTTACTAAACGGTTAGCTTACTTACCCACTAATACAGATATTATTTGACAATTAAAGCGAATGACGGCATTGATCATATCTGTCGTGAAGAAAGGAAGCATAAAAAAAGCCAAAGGACAAAGTACACGTTAGGGCGAAAGGTACTGATACCACAGGTGAAATATATAATCATTACTGTGCACATCCTTGACAATTTAGGAGAATCAGTGGTTTGACAAGATATTTGTGGCGTACTATGGCTCTTTCATACCATCCTTTTTTCTTTTGCCGGTTTCCTTCTATCGTCTCTACTTCTTGATTCCTCATCAGCAAACGGTCATTTTAATATGAACACGATGGCTTACTGTA
>VICI01004692.1:0-10550 GCA_019593645.1 Akabosia matsudoensis
ATGCGTATAGACAAAATCGTCAGAATTGATGGTCCATCAAAGTTTTAGCCCCGTCCAGAATCATGGTTGGGGTCTATAGAACATTCATCTCACGTTGGGTATACAATACGTGGTTTTTTATTGACGACGGTGAGTTTCTTGAACTTCAAAGTCAATAGAACTGGTACATAAGATAAGGAGTAGGTACTTCACACCTGGGTAGATTTAATGCACCTATTTTGACCATTCAAAGAGGACTACAAACGAAAATTGATGTACAATTAACGAATTATATTTTGAAATTTATTTTCAACTTGAGAACATATTCAAGCATCTTTTTTTTTATTAAAAATTGTTTCATAAGAACCGGCTATCCGCCGTTCTGATAACTGTTATTCAGGAAACATTTCAAAAAGTATTTTATTGAACATTTCACGCAAAGGGATCTTTAACATCTTGGACGTAAACAAATTAACAACTATGTGTGTTCAAAATATAAAAAGCATCTTGTTTCGTAGCAGCACTTTTAGGCTTGTCTGGACGGGGCTGAAAATGTAGCTTTTGAAGAACAATGAAAGGGGATTCGAAGAGAATTGTACACACGTAGCCGACGATCAATGACGTGGCCATATGAGCAAAAAATAGATTTACCTGGAATGGTTGAAAACAAGTCATAAATGAAATTCTCTATGCCATATTACATGGAAACTTTGTACAATTATCTATGATATATTGTATTTGCTTACCATCATATAAGTCTCATATTTCAGCGGAACGCTAAGTCTTGAGTGAAGAAAATATTGCAAATGAACGGAAAACAGATATATGCTAAATGTAAGCCTTCCAAGGGGCATGAACACACTCCAGCTTAAGAATTTGTTGACGATTCCTCCGTAGCCTTTGACACAAGCGAAGATGACCCAGCAAAGTGATAAGGCATAGGTAAATCGACTCAAGGATGCATAAAAGTAGCCTGCGGTTTTATTAATGTCAAAAGTTGGCTCAAACCATGGCTTGATTCCGTAAATGACTGCGAGTGCCATCGCAGCAGAGAGACTCCATAAACCCATGACAACGATAGGAGACATGGATACCTTCTCCCCGCGGGTTTTAAACAGCACCCAACCCAGCCATACTCCAGCAAGGAATGTTTGAATTCGGGCCCAAGGTCGCTGGTAAATCTCATTGAAATTTTTGCCAATGCTGTAAATATTATCAGAAACTTTTTTTTGTCAACAAGAATCAAATCGAAGAAGGAATATTGATGTTAAAGACGGATTACTCTCTCGTATCAAATGCGGCTGGAGGTGCGTCATAAAATCGTACGATAAGAGCTGGGGAGATGCATGACAAGAGAGTATAGACTGACAGCAAACCCAACCCTGGTTTTGTCCATTTCCATATAGGATACACGATGAAAGGAGCCAAGATGTAGAATTGCATGTCATTAGCCAAATACCATGAATTTCCTAAGCACTGTACGAGTTCAAAACCTTCATTTTATACAAAAACCACTTAAAAGTCCGCTATAATTCGCATTGCACTTACAATCTCATTGTCATTAGTATTGACGAGATTGTTGATATAAAGTAAATTGGCCCACCAATTAACTCGACAGACTTTAGCGGAGGCATGCATCCCCGCCCAAAATGGACCATAGCCAGTGTATACAACTACAGTTGCCATGATAGCTGTAAAGTAATATTTCACAATTCTAGACGGATTTCGCAGGTCATAAGAAGTTTCTAAGATTGTATACTGATTACCTATAAGAATGGCATACGTTGGTGTCAGCCTAATGTATCGGTGAACGTAAAACATAACTAGGTTCAACTTCCCGTTGTTCTTGTCCAGCGTTTTTAGTATGTTATACGTAACAAGCATTCCACTCATAACAAAAAAAGAATCAACCGAAAAGGACCCGTTCAGAACAGGCATCAACGTCCATGCTTGTTGTAGCTTTGTCAATTTACCAAGTTAATATTTCCACGCATGCTTAAATTTTCAAAACAAGATATCGTTTCTTGATAAATACCTTCTTAGCATCGATTAGATTCCAGGACGGTATAGTTCCAAAGACGAAATACGCATGGCATAAAACCACCCAACATGTACTCAAAAACCTAATCCCATGTAAGCACCCAAAATCTTCTGGACTTTTCCTTGCACTCAGCCATTTAACTGTATTGGTGTAAAACGAGAACGCCATAAGGTACTCGAATGACTTTCCTAGAGGTCTTGCTTCCTTCGCACGACAATGCCAGTAATAATCTACCACCCCTGCTACGAATGTCACAGTTGTTATGGTGCTCAAAATTATTCTAAGTGAAAAAAAATCGATGAAGGTAAGTTATTATGACGATGAAATTAGAAAGTGCAAATCTTACATGACAAATATATCAAATCCTGAATAATGCGCATGCGGTTTTGCTTTCTCCTCAAAAGTAGCTGCATAAAGGAATGGCATAGATTTAGGATCCAAGCCTTTCTTTGAGTAGATATCTTCTAATACAGTAAACAAAATCTTTTGAATGTCTTCTTCGAAACAGGTATTTGGAAAACAAGTTGCGACTGAAGGGATCATAATTCCCACTCCGACTTGAGGAGACAACAAAATTTGTAGTAGTTCCTCATGGGAAACTGATTCCTGGTACAGTTCCCCGTCTGCATTGGTGTAGTAAACTCTTAAGGACTCATATTTGTATATTTACCCTGTGTATTGTTTATTATACCCTCATAGCCTCCTTGCTAGTATCATAATCGACCATGTACGCAGTACAGTAGCGTCCCTCGAATTGCCCGTATGCTTATGGTAGGTACTTGTGCAATCCTTGTACTTGAAGATTGATGCACTCGTCGAAATCCCCACACGAGTTGACATGACCGCTAAGAATCCCTTCAGGGATCTTGCCCCACGAGTCCCACACTAGAAGTTACATGCAATAATTAAACGCAAAAATCTAGTTTGATTGATCTAAGAGTCCAAACTCTCGTCTTACTCTTTAGCGCCCATTCCCCATATTTCTTGTATTCTTCCTCGTTGTCCAACGCGTGGATCGATGCGTTTACATGGATGGCACAGCTTGGATTGCTTGTCCAAAAATCTCCATTGAGTACTGATTTGAACGAGAAGATAATGTCCTGTATCGATACTACATTTCCTTGCAATGACTGCTTCACAAACGTGGACAACCGAAACGAGCCGTTGCCTCCTTGATGTTTTCCTTGAACAACGCAAGGCAACAGCAGGAGAAACGGTAGCACAATCGTAGTTTTGGCAGATAACATTTTGCCACCTGGAAGGCACACTTTAACTTTTGTAACCAGACTGATATTGAAACTCGTGCAGATCTTGACAGCATTTTTTCTACTAGCAGCGTACTGAAAAATATTATCGCGCATTAATCTAAGTGAATAAGACAATCATGTATCAATTTCGGACATTATCTTGTCGTTTGCTATATCGTCATGAATGCTAATGCCGATCAATTGATCAAAAAATAGTTACCTCGAAAGTTCGCATTGACAGTTTACAAGTTTCATTTGTTCAGACGTATATCCAGTTGTTAGAAAACCTCATATTAATTTGCCCTTTGATGAAATGACAAAAACAGGGACTTTCCATGTTATCTTGCGTCACAGTTTGGTATACAAGCTCATGAAAACACGTTATTCCGTTATAAAGTGTTGGGTCTTTGTTGTTATCATGTTGTTTATGTATTACTGTATCTTGCATCTGGCCCATGATCTGCAATTCATTGCAAACCCAAGCTCAACCTGCGACTACAGAAGAGAATGCCGTATTTCCTTTCGCACAGAGCGAGTTTTTTCTTCATGCAATACATCGCAACATTACATGCACCGACGATTCGTATAAAACCAACAGTGTACGGTTACAATTGCAAATGCCAATCATATGTGGGGGAGTAACATTTCAATCATAATTTGAACTCCCAGTCCATATGCATCTTGCTTAGAAAATACTTTTGTTTTGCATCACATCCCCTGCTGACTCCTTGACGCGTTCAGCATTTTGTGCGAAATGCGTAAAACATTGCGCTGCGTCAAGTACTTAAGAAATAGCACGTTAAGATTATTTAACTTTCAAAGTTGTTACCATTTATGGAAACCTACATGCACGATGGCGGATGGAAGAGAGCTTCCTAATAAAATAAAATATAGTGACTGCTGCAGTCATTTATTTTGGAAACATGGCATACGTAAGCTTCTGTTGGTATTCTATTTGTTTGATTGAATGTTTTAAGCCATCATGAAGATTGTTTTATAGGGTGCTGCGTTAAATTCATATGGACCCGTTATCACAACGCTACAGCACAAATATGGAGTTGACGACGCCAGTATTTCCAAGACATTTTCAATCTTGACCGTGTGCAGTTTACTGGGCGCACTGATTGGTAAGAAGTCCAATCAATGTGCAAATATAAAATATTTAAAAAAATTTGATTAAAATTTTTAAAATTATTTCATGTGTACAGGTGGTACAGTTATATATGACAGAGTCAACAGACAGCTCGCTGTCGCCATAATAATCTCTATTAAAGCTTTTGGAATAATTGTAACCCCGCATTGTCCAACACTAACAACTTTCTTCATAACGGCGGGGGTGGTTGGAACTTGTGCTGGGGCGTATGACACTGCCCAGTTTGTATGGATAGTAGAAATGATGCAGAAAGACTGTCCACCCTTTGTACAAGCCCAGCATTTCTTTTATGCATTTGGGACCATTCTAGGGACTCTTATCATGGCACAGTTCTTGAGTGATGATCCAGCNATCCAGCCATGTCGATTGCAGAAAAGTCTGAGAAGCTCGTGACACCCTTCGCAATCGTTGGGAGCATGGTTGCCGTTCATGCTATTCTTCAAATTGTCTTGTTTACTTTCTTCCGGTATTTCAAGCCACCTCCAGAAGCGCAGGAGAGTGAGAATGAGAGGCTTCAAGATAACGGGGGTAGTAGACTGCATCCTTCGCCAGCTCCAATCCTCTGTGGAACTCAACTCTGGAACTGGCCGAAGCTAAGATTGGTCGTTCTTTCCTGTGCCTTTTACGGCACCTATTGTGGCATGGAAATGACTACAATTCAATTCTTCCCGAAATTCGGGCAAAATAGTCCGCTCAAGTTGTCCGAGCAAACGTCGGCTTATGTTTTAACCGCATTGACAGCTGCATTCGCGGCTGGCCGTGGAATCGCTATTATTCTCGTGTTAAAACTGAGAACGCTGACAATTCTCTATTGTAATATAACTTTAATAATTATCGCAAACGTTTTACTAATCACATGGGCTGAGTCATCATTATCTGTTTTTTGGGCAGCTAGTATTATCTTTGGCCTTGGGTTTTCCAGCACTTATGCATCTTTCGCAGCGTTTATAGAAAGACATTTGAACATAACTAATTTCGTTGGATCAGTACTTTTAGTAGTTTCTTACGGAGTTGCCGCCGTTTATCCCATGATTATTGGTAGCTTTATTGAAACCAATCCCATTGTTTTGAGTTACGTGATATTTTTCAGTATTTGTGTGATATCTGTGTCTGTTGGAATTCTCAGCTTTTTAACATTCAACAGTACAATCAAATATTAACGTGATAAATAAAAACTCAATAAGACAATCAAAACCGGTGACCATATTTTTTCGTGATATTATTCCCCAAACCTGTATACAACGTTTATTTTTCCCGAACATTTCCAGTGTACAAAATAATTACAAAAAACGTAACTAGAATTATAATTATTTTACTACTTATTTTATCTGAGTATTTTTTTATCTTATTGCAAATATCGGCCATAATAGGAATCTAGATTTCGTTATTTAAAATCTCATATCTATCTACGTAATATTAGAAGATTAGACTGTAAGAACACCATCACCTCGACCACCATTAAACCCCATTACCCAGCTATTTACACATTGTTTTGTTTGTACCACCACCACCACCTCGAAGAGAACTATCCCAAAGCAGTATCCCGAATCCCATAAAGCTCAAAAAACTTGTAAACCAAAGCCCAATTTTCCCTTAATTCCCAATTCCCCAAATGAAAAAAAAAATCAGAAGATATGAACACAATAAAAAAGTTGACCAACCCCAAAATGTGAAAAGATCGATAAAAAACAAATTCCCCCGTACTTACAGCCATTTCCCATGTTTCATACACTACCTATAGTCATACCCAAAATTACTATCATCTTGGCTTGAAGTTGTATCTGAGTAGCTTAACTCTAGCCTGTGTCTAGTATTGATTTCATTAATTGTTTCCATATCCCTATCTAGCTCCTCCAAACCAGGAGCTTCTTCTCTAGTAGTCGTAGCTTGTCTGCGAGCCGATTTGTAATTATGTTTTATGTATACCAATACAATGAAAATTAATGCAATCACAGTAAAACCTACAAGAAATACAACTAGTCAGTCGATAACACGTTTCATTAAACTCGGTCTGCTATCCTCATCATCACTATCCTGAAGTTTCTTGGCGTTTCCTAGTTCTGTCTCGAATAACCCCATGGCATGAGTCTCCCCCTCATTGAAACGCTTCATTACTCTGTACGGCTGTGAGTTTTGAACTTTGCTGTAGGTAGGGGAGTAGCTTCCGCCCCATGTTCCCCAAGACGGAGCTGGTCTGGGTTGAAGTGCCGCGGAATCCTTCGGGAGTGACTCGGAGTATCGCAGTTGCCGTGCAGCAGGAGTACTGCCAGGGGAATAGTAAATGTTCTGATTGGCTCCACTTGACGATGAGGTTGAGTTGTTACTCACCTGCTCCACTTGACCTGGCTCCACTTCGATTGCTGATGGTTTATCGGTGGGCTTTTCTATGGAGGCTTTTTCGGACTTTTCTTGGTCTTGAGCAACGGATTCAACTACAGATTTGGACGTGATTGTTTCCACAATGGAGCGGGATACTTCTCCATCGCCCTCTTTGAATAACTGTCGAGCACTAGCTCCTCGTCCAGTTTGAGGAGCATCATCCTGATCATCTCTGCCCATGTCGACGATTATTTCGGGATCCAGCACAGGAGCTGTGTTGTCAGAGGGTGAAACTTGTTGAGGAACTGATGAAGGTTGTTGGATTTGTTGAGGGGAGAATTGAGCCGGAGAGCCGAAATTAGGTCGTGAATTGGGATACTGCGTTGATGGCTGGCTTTGACTTTGAGGTGGTTGATTAGGATTTTGTGCGATTTGTTGCGGGGAAAATTGTTGGTTTGCAAAGTTGTTTTGTTGCAATACTGGATACTGTTGTTGACCAGGTTGTCGGATTGGCTGTTGTTGCTGTTGGTTCTGGTTGGGATTAGACTGGAGAACAGGGTACTGTTGTTGGCCCGTCTGACCTTGTGGGAGATATTGTTGATTTTGCTGGGGAGAATTTGGACCCGAAAACTGGCCTTGCTGCCCTGAATTTGGTTGGCGAACAGGAGTATTGTTGTTGACCGGGTTGGCCTTGTGGAAGAAATTGTTGGTTCTGCTGAGGAGAATTCTGTCCTGAAAACTGACCTTGCTGTCCTGGATTGGTCTGGGGAGCAGGATATTGTTGTTGACCCGTTTGTCCTTGGGGAAGAAATTGTTGGTTCTGCTGGGGGGAATTCTGTCCTGTAAACTGTCCTTGCTGTCCTGGATTGGTCTGGAGAACAGGATACTGTTGTTGACCGGTTTGTCCTTGTGGAAGAAACTGTTGGTTCTGCTGGGGAGAATTTGGTCCTGTAAACTGTCCTTGCTGTCCTGGATTGGGCTGGAGAACAGGATATTGTTGCTGAGGTTGTCTCTGTTGTTGTTGCTGCTGCTGGTATTGCTGTTGTTGTTGTTCCAGTTGCTTTTGATATTCAGGAGGAAGTTGACCTGTAGCTTGAAGTTGTTGCATAAGTTGCTGCTGAAGTTGGACTAACTGCTGTTGCAAGGCTGCTTGGCTATCTGGTGGTGGGTTCCATTGTTCCCCTGGAACTGGCCCTTCCTCAGTTGTAGTAGCATTATCTGTTTGCTGTTGTTCCTCAGTAGCAGGTGGTGGTGGTTCGGTTGTCGTCGTTGTTGTACTTGTAGTTGTGGTCGTCGACGAGCTG
Source organism: Akabosia matsudoensis (assembly GCA_019593645.1). Classification (NCBI taxonomy): domain Eukaryota; kingdom Metazoa; phylum Arthropoda; class Collembola; order Entomobryomorpha; family Paronellidae; genus Akabosia; species Akabosia matsudoensis. Next base: position 8,044 of record VICI01004692.1, read on the forward strand.
CTTTCACTTTCCCAACCCCAGCCAGGTTTCTCTGTTGTTGTTGTTGTCGTGCTTTCCTCACCCCAGCCTGACTGAGTTGTACTCTCTGGCCATCCCCACCCTTGAGTTGTGCTTTCTCCCCAGCCATTTTGTGGAGGTGGTTGTGTTGGCTCTCCCCACCCTCCACCACTTTCAGGTGGAGGCGGTCCGTACGCAGGAGGGGGCTGATAGTCAACACTTTCATCATATCTTCGTAACCATTCAGGGATATTGGGGTGTTTGTATCGTAGACTAAGTAATGGATCAGTTTCATAATCGTCAAATTCATCATCTCTTGATGTCGATCCCCATCGCCTTTTTCCCTTTGATTTCTTCCTCTTGTCTTTTTCTCCGACATTCTTCAAATCGCCATCATCTATTTTTCTTTTGAAATACCTTCTTCGCGGGAGGAATGTTTCTTGATTGTCAATTTCTCGGATATCCTTGTCGCTTTCGCTCAGGAAGCTAACACGAGGCTCATCTGTATCATCAACTCTGGAGTTTCGTCTTTTAAACTGCCGACCCCTTCGCCCCACTGGGGAAATCGGACGTGGGAGAAGCTTCGGCTGGTCAAGCGCATCATACATGTATGGATCCCTTTCTTGGATCCCGGGTAAAATTTCACCAGGATAATACCCATCAAACTGGCGGCTCCCTACCGAATCCCCAAGGTTGTGGCTGCTGCTGTGGTGGTGGAACTTGCCATGGATTTGGTTGTGGATTGTAAGTCTGCGTAGGCTGTGGCTGCTGTCCAGATGTGTCATTTATCAGCAGTTTGTAAAGGTTAAGCAGTCTTGTGTATAATTCCATGACTTGTGTGGAGTTAGATGGTTTTCCTTGCTGTTGCGAGGGTTGGTTATTTTGGTAAATGGGATAAACTGTTGGCTGCTGTTGGTTAACGGGCTGATACGGAGGTCGTCTATAGTCTGGTGGCGGAGTCGTTGTGGTCGTTGTAGTTGTAGTCCACCCATTGTTATTACCTTGTGTGGTCGATTCTTGATTCCATCCATTGCTTTGTGTTGTTGACTCCCATCCCCAACCACTACTTTGCGTAGTAGATGAGGTTCCCTCCCATCCATTATTATTTTGTTGAGAATATACTGGTCGCTGAGTGGTTGGCGCATAGTACCCTGGTGCTAAATAGCCTTGTCGCTGCTGAAACTGTTGCTGTCCAGCGGTATTCTGAGGTGGGGAAGGAATTTGCACTTGTTGTTGGGATGGTTGACCAAATTGCAACGCCTTTCCTTGTCTATTCCCAGCTTGCTGTTGAGGGCTAGTTTGATTTTGTGGAGGTGACGGTTGACCGAAGCTCCCTTGAACTTGAACATTTTGTGGGGCAGGCTGTCCGAAACTAAGTTGCTTTCCTTGTGGCCCTTGTTGGGGATTGCTCGGCTGTCCAAAACTCGCTGGCGGACCACCAGACTGACTTGGCTGTCCAAAGCTAGGTTGCAGCTGCCTTTGTCCTTGTCTTTGGGGCTCAGGTGGTGGTTGCGACGTGGTCTGCCCCCACCCATTGTTTGGAGGCGGAGTTGTTGTCGTACTCCATCCCCATCCCCACCCACTACTACTCTGACTTCCTTGCTCCTCATATGGACTACGGTACATTCGATTGTAATAATCTTGATACGTTACAGGGCCCCGTAAATACGGGGGTACTCCGTCATCAGGTCCTGCCATATCTCTCAACATCATTGCATACTCATGATATGTCCTCGCCTGGGGTAATCTGCTATGGAATGGGTCAAGCGGATAGTCTTCCAAAAAGTCTTCCTCGCGTTCCATCTTCCTCCTTGGCTTGTTCCTCCTCTTCTTATTTTTCCTCTTGGGAAGCACCACAGTTGAGTCCTCCTCATCTTCATTGCTCACCGCTTTGCCAATCAGTCTCGCCGTAAATTCAGCCGAATCAAGGTCAAGACAATTAGTTGCATTAACAGCATTTACAAACGGCCAGGGAAGACCTCTACAGTCTCTCTTCCGTTTTTCCAATGCATCTTCCTCCTCATCCTCTGAAGTTGTATTTGATACTTCATTCGATCGGGAATCCGTATCAGTGTCTTCCGATGATGACACAGTAGATTTCTTTACTTGCACGTGGACATCAGTGTTTTCTGAAGCTTCAGCTACGGGGCGAATTGCGATGCTTATGCGTCTCGATTCCTCTGGCGTTTGGCCTGAGAAAATGAGATTGAAAATTTATTTTAAAGATGAACTTATGCCGAACTCTACCTTAGGATAGGTCTACTAAAATTTGTCAAGGTCATGCCATGCAGTCTAGTTATTTACGTCTACCAACAAGTTTCAGCCTACTCAACATGTAAAAATTTCTTCAAACCGTTACCAGTATGACTTCTTTTTCTTCGATGACTCCCTTTGAAGTTACCCTGAGGAAAGGGTGCTTCGCTGGGCGGTTCTTTGGTCATATTTTGTGGTGTCCAACCAGGATATATCAACCTTGGTTTAAATGTCGTCGAGCCTTTTGTCGAAGTCCC
>VICI01004693.1:0-10548 GCA_019593645.1 Akabosia matsudoensis
TGGAATTGAAAGATGTAAATCGGCAATTTGAAAGGAATTGAAAGACAACTTCCTTTCGAAAGACTTTGAATTGAAAGGAATGACTGAATTGAAAGACTTTGAAAGAGTTCCATCACTACTGCGCTGTAACTTGCAGTCATCTTTATGATTGAGTCAATTTCAGCTTGTAACTTCCACAAGTTGTTTTCGGGCTTTCGTCAGTAATGCAAGCTTGCGTGTCTTCTCTTTCTCTAGCCACAAGACCCGACTCGTGGGAAAGCAAGCTGGGCCAAAGCAAACCTCTGGCTTGTTTTTCAACTTTCTGCAAACCCTAAATTTTGATAATCACAAATGAAATTTTCATAAGATCCTAGTCCCAGCTATTTTCATAGCTTGTTTGTCATTTAAGATGTTACCCGCAACTAACTATGACCGGATTAAAAATTATATGATGTACATATATTAACTCAATGCACAACCAATATTATAGTTGTTATTTGCTTATCATCATATATTTGTCTATCTATTGATTTGATATATTGATTGGATGAAACAAAAGTATATTTCAATTGGACGGCGTACCCTGATTTGTGATTGATTTTCTTCTATTTGCTCAACGTATTATCATTGTAATTTATAAGATGTGTCTTATATTTCCGTCATTAAGGGTTTTAAATTCGTATTCAACCATGCTTCGCATGCATTTAATTTTGCTAATATGATATATTTAACTACTTGCCTCCGTATTCGATATTCTCAACTTGGAATCGATCTTTCTATGCGAACTTATAAGCAACGTAATTTAAATTCAGTATTACGTACAAAGTATCTTCAGATCATTATTGCGAAACGCCACAAATTTATAATTCTGCATAGCTATTCATAGTAAAAGTAATGCTATGTCACAATTGTTGATTAAAATGATGGACCCACCTTTCACATATATCCACATATATCCCTCAATCCAGGCTTTTTTACGTACTACTGTTTGTACGAAACATGTAATCAATTTTCATAGAACACTAATCTGTAACTAAATATTGTCATTTTCATGTTTGTAATGGAACAAGATGACACATAATTTCTCGGAGACGACCACTCATTACCAAATAGATTTGAAAATGACGGATAAAAATTGAAATACATGCTTTGGCTACTATCGCAATGATGATACTGGCTAGGAGCAAAGTTTCTGCTGTTTTCTATTGCACTCAATGTTTTAGCTCCCAACCGCAGCATTAGCATATTTATGTCTGTTCATTTGTGAGTTTCATCGCACAACGTCCTTGCATGCTAACTTCGGGAAAGATGAGATTTTCTCTCGCCTCACAACAGCCTCCGAAAGATCTATCATTAAATTACACTACTTACTCTAGCCATTAAAGAAGATTACGTTCACGAAATTATGCTATTAGGAAAGGATAGTTTTTTTTTGTGTGGCAGCACGGAGGGCGGAATGCTTGGATTAGCCGTCTGAGCATGATGTGGGATTAGGCAGGTTATGTTCCCACCCTCATCGTTGAAAAATTGCTACCTGATTTGCTTGTTTGAGGTTGGCCCGAGGACACAAATTTCTTACACACAGCCTCCTCAATTGTAACTCAACAGTGGCACTATTGGCTGATAGATTTTTTTTTGCGCAGTGGCTTTCGTTTCAGTACAAAAGAGTACTACAAATTAGTAGGTACACATTTTTTTTTTACATTGTGTTACCCTCAGTGTTTTTGAATAAGCGTTCACGTTTGAAAATCAGTCTCGATAGCAGGTTCTTTTAGAATATCTCATCTAGACCAAATCTTGCCGATCAAATAGCGAATCCGCACGATCTTACATCATTCGGATGAGCAAGGTATGCCAGGAAAACGTTATACAATTACAAATACTATTCATCATGCATTGTTCCATTGATATTGACCAAGTAGTATTTGTGGTGATCTACACGTCTCTCTTAATTTGATACGACTTTCATCTCTATTTGCTCTGGTTCTGGTTGCTTTTTAGCGTGGATCTCACCGAGCATAGAAGTTTTTTTTTTTTTGCTGGCAGGTTACATACCATCGATTGAATAAGATAAACAATATTAATTCTTCTATGATTGTAACCTGCTTCTCGTTAACACATACGACTCATGCAATTTGCTAGGAGTTTCGTTCAACATAGACTGTTTCAGTCACTTATCATCCATAGAAACAACTATTTATTATACTTTATCGTGTAAAAAAGCAAAGTCTTCGAGCAAAGTCCATTGCATGCATTTGGCAATGATTGCAGTGTACCCTCAATTTTTGGCCAAACCTCAAGCATTAGTCTGACCAGACCGAGGTCGTAAGTCAAGTAAAACATCAATAATCCAACGTTAGAACCATTCAAACTTTGGACTTACTTTATCTAAAGGCATCAGAAATGTTCGTGTATTTCGTAATTCCAGTTGCATAAGCATACCGCATCTAGGGTGAAACTATAAAGTGAAAGCGCGGTTTAATCATTGAATTTAGTGAAGTAAATTGAGCTAGAATTAAGGCTTCAAAATCATCACCAGCTTATAACTGCGATTTTTATCTAGGACCTTACTCTCTCCTGATGCAACTACGCTGACAATTACGTAAATGTGCAGATCCACGCGTTGGACACATGATTTAACCTAGATCTTTAATCTTATCTGTCTTTCAGCTTGTATCAATCATCTAAAAAACACAGTATGGCCTTGTCTAGAGCCACAACCTGTACAAGGTCCCCTAGCGAAACATCTACGGCATCATCGCTAATCCGTACCACAACTAATGCAAGTACATGCAGTAACGAATCGAGTACCGATAGCATTACTCTTTACGGAAACCAAATCCTAGTGAAAATGTCATACCTAAATGAAACACTAACTCAGTTCCAAACTACAGTTTACGATGACGAGGAGAAAGAAGAATGTCACTTCGTTCGCATTGTTCGTGTGGGCCCCATCATTTCAAACAAAGTAAATTGAGTTTGAAATTTCTAGATTTTATTTTTGAAAGAACATTTTCGCATACATAATCTATATCATCTAAACTGATATTTTTAAAGGATGCAACAGTTCCGGGAGCCCTGATCATAGTGCATAGAACACGGGGAGAGTTTTTACCTGATCTGAGCGATGAATACAGCGAAAAATACTTTTTGATGATGGAAGGAGACATTATGACATACGTTGATATTTAATTCAATTTTTCTCCATAATGCATAAGACAGTACGGATAAAAATTATTAATGCAGCAATAAAGACGAGGCTACTTTGGAGAAAGTTCTTAAATTCCTGTAAAAAATAAGCTAATTTTTTAGAGTAACAATAGTTGTGGGGTGAACTGAGATAGAGAAAATAGCAACCAGAAACCCCTGAAACTTCCTAGTAGGTACATGCTGTAGCTTTTGTTTGATATAACCTCTTGAATGTTGTCATCTTGCGATTGTATTCATTGCTTTATATTTTTCTCAGCATAATTTTTTCGGTAGTATTCACGAGGTTAAGACACTGTACAAGTATGTAGATCATATTACTGACTTTTGTTCGTTGAAGTTTAAAACGATAACATATTCTAGATTAAGTTGTACCCAATTACTTATCTACCAAAGGGTTGCTGGTACACAGCTGATGAAGTTTTTACAAACACGTGATGAAACCTCTTTCATCAAATTACATATTTTTTTACGTTGTTGTTACTACTACTCGGTATACTATGTACTACTGTAAGCGTAAATGCAAGTGTGTGGCAGGTGGTGATAGTAGCGTGAAAACGTGGGAAATTCTCGGCAAGACCGTTTCCCACGCATTCCAACAGATCCAGCGTGCAGCTTGCATGCCTACACCCTCAAGACACTCGCCTCGGTTTGTCGTTCTTTTGTACTTTTTCTATCTCGATAAACCTACGATCCCCCTGAATCGTTTTTGTTCTCTTTTGAAAAGTGCACGCTGCCGTAGTGGACAAAATGATTATCTTAGTTCTGTATACAATACGCCAGCAACACGTCATGAAATTTGTCCGATGGAGATAGAATGTGTTCCAATAATTGGGCATGCGAGCGATTTTAAAGGTCGTCACGAACGCTAATTCCAACTTTTTCCGATTGAATCTTTGTTATATATTGCAACTTTGGCAAACCCAAAGGAATTTCGACGAATGCTTAACTTTTTGAAAGAATTTATAAGACTTGCGATAGTTGCGATATTCTCAGAAAGTACTGCAGTATATGCGTAACATGTTGGAACCAGCAGTCTAAGGGGGTATTTTGAGCAACAGAAAATACCGAAAATCACTCAATGCAGTAGCAGCTACCTAGTCATTTTCCGTAATTTCTTTTCAGCACGCTAACACCATAACACCAATTATACCAGTTTATTTTCCCGTAGTTTTTATGATTACGTACGATGGATTCCGGCCATGGACAATACACGTAAAATGTGATTTGAATTAACATTTTAAGCCACTTTAAATAGCACACGCCTTTGCATATCATGCGCATCATCTTTAGATGGTACAGAGAGGTCAGATGGCTGTTTTCTGGCGTTACTCGTAAACGTGTTTATTGCCGAAAATTCAACGGAAAGCAGAGTAAGGATTGTCTCCAATCAGGTCATGCTGCCGGAGTGGCGCAAGACCAAAAATGTCATTATTGACTGACCTTGTGACACGAGATTGGGACGCGTACATAAAAAACCATCATTCTAAATAAGTGAATGAAATAAACACCACGACTTTTAGCTGTGTGGAGGATGAGATGATGGACCACTTTTCTAAATCTAAATCATCAAAAATTGCTTTTGTAAGCTTTTTAGGGGAAACCGACAAGATCATCATTTCGGGTCACGGCTGTAGGATCAACATCCCAAAGACTGGCATGACACATGCCCATTATTGATGAAAACAACATCGTCAGTATTTGAGTACATACGTGTTTACAATTCTCTATGGTTCCTATTAACGATAGCATCTTGGTTACACTTGATAAGTCAAGTAGGTAAAATTTGAATAGGCGAAAATTTCCGTTTGATAGTTCAAGTAAAAAAATAGCAGTTTCATTAAATGAATTGAGCAAAAAACTAGAGATTTTTAAGACGTAATTTCATACAGAATCCAGCATAAAATTTTCATTCTTACAAATCGTCCAGACAAATCTAACAGCGAAACACAAATTATCTTCGCCTAAGTTTGTCCGAAAAACCAAATTATGTCTGAAAGAAAGAAACAATAAAAAAAAAGTTTGCTGTCAAATTTCATCAGACTTAGTGGGATTCTAAAATGTCAAACTACGTGTTAAGTTGACAATTAGGTAACGACAACGACAGTATATGAATATGATAGTGGGAGAAAATGGAAGTAAATGATTCTTTTTGTTACATACGGGGTCTAATGCTGAATTCTCGCTTTTAGTTTGGTCAGGCCGTAATTACAAAGATTTCAGATGCCATGGGGACTTAAAATAGCATTATTTGAAAATGTAAATGACGCTGTCAATTCCGATTCGTACCCGTAAACGCATCATGAAGGACGTTTGTTTTAGACTTGGGTGGAAGCGACTGAAAATACTTTCAATGATTAATCTCTTACTTCAAAAGCAAACTAAATACCTAAAACCAAAACATTTGTTTATGCTGTCATTTGGACTTGTTTGTAAAAAAACAACGGTACAACAACAACTCATAAAATAAAAAATTACTAGATATGCATCTATGCTCGACAATCTTCCGAATTTTTTTGGAAACAAGTATGGCATGACCATTTCGCTGTCATAGGCCAATAACCTGGTTGAAAACCATTCAGGGCTTGTTGGAATCTCTCCGCATCGTATGAGAATGGAAACAAGTATGGCATGACCATTTCGCTGTCATAGGCCAATAACCTAGCTGAAAACCATTCAGGGCTTGTTGGAATCTCTCCGCATCGTATGAGACCTTTCCATATCAGTTAGTTGCCATTGCCATAACAAACAAAATACTGTCGATTTCATGCTTTTCGTAGGATGGGCTTTGATGCTTCAGTATGCTCAGGATAGCTTTAATGAAAAAGTGAAATGACTTTTCAAAAAATAGTCGAACTTTTCACCAAGCTGCCAAGGTAAAGCCATATGCATGTCGCCTGTGCTTTTATAATAACAGCAAATGATTTATACTTTTGTTTGTTAAGTATAATATAATTAGGTACTTTGTTATTAATTCATGTTCAGCTGATTTGATAGGAAGTTCTCAGAAAAAGTCTCATTCATTCCTGGCCCATCGCGACAAGGCACTCACGTTGATAAGAAAACGATATAATTCTAACTGAGGACTGTCTTGTTTACGTTATCAAAACTATCACCAGTCACCAAACTGATATCAAGATTCTAGTGGGTGGGATCCCAGCACAGAATCTTAATTGTGGATGTGATAAGACTATGATCGTCAACTTTATAAACAATGAATCGTATTCATTTTTAAGCAGTTTGGTGTTGCGCAATAAATATGAAAAGTAAAAATGATCCATGTATCTGATGAATCAACTGTTTTTCACTGATATACTAACTAACTAGCTATTGAGCTATAATCATAATCAAGGAAGGAACCACTAAAGACTCGTGTGGTCAAACTGTCAAAGACCCAACTCCCAACATAACGTGCGCAAGTGTACATTTAATCCTTGACATATCATCCTTGAGTAATGTCATTTACACTGCGAGAAACCCGAAAATAATATATCTGATATGAGTTGATTGATACACATGATTATACTGATGACGATAAACCATGACTATGCCTGCATATTTTTAGGAGTGTCTTGTTTTTATTACTAAATATTACTGTGCCAACAGCAAAATTATCATGGCTATGATTTGTTTTTATGAAGAGACTCATCATAATCAATAATATGGTCATGATAGAGTAGAAAATCTTGTGTAGTTTACACTGAGAAAAGAAGACTAACTACTTAAAAACCGAAATTAAAATCCGTACAACAGGTCTGAACAGGTCACATTGAGAATTACAATAAAAGTATTGGCGAAGTGGCTTCCTGTACTACTTCTTTCTTGGGGCATTATGAAACATGAAAGATTTTAAACAAAGAATTCTGTTTTGCGTATAGAAGTGATGGCAAAGGCACAGCAACAAGAGTTGCTAGCAAGGCACCAGCTATGATACAGAAACATAACTAGTAGGATTTGAGTCTTTCTTACTGCAGACTTGTCACCTAGGGTGAGCTATGCACGGTTTACACCTTGCACTGCTATACGCTGGAATCATTCAAGATTTTCGGATTTTTTATGCACCTACTTTCTATAAACGGGTTGTTTTCCTTGTCCAGCGTGTCTATATAATTCGCACTAAGGGGATGTATGCAATGACTGCGTTCGTTAGAATTTGTAGCCACACAGCATTGAGGACTATGTGATCCCACACATTTTTACGCTCAAATAGATCATGTTACTACACGCAAAGTATCAAAACATAGCATTTCCAAGTCTTGGACGGAAGGCCGGGTTGTGGTGAAAACGACTCCGGAAAAGGTCGTTTCGCAGTCATCTTAAGTTCGGAAGTACTCGAAACCATGTGTGTCGTTATCAAGAAAAGAGCTACCCACAAACTATATATATAAGTAAAGTAGATAAGTCAATATAGAATGTCAGATTTTTTAATACTATTTACCCATGCATCGTTCATTCCACTTCCTTCCTGACTATCAAAACACGCCCCGTGTATAGCTTCTTTAATCCCCAGAGCGAAATGTGAAAAATTCAAACTATCCAAGTTTACTTTTCTCCCTAAATCCCATTTTATTCCTAATTAAACTTTCCAAATAGCTATCATATAACTGCCCTAAATTGTCCTACTTCCCTTATTTCTATGATCCTATTTACTTTAGCTTCAAATCAAGCAAAAAAATCGCAATCTTTTAGTAATCTTGTTAGTTACTCATTCGGTAAAATGGTCAAGTGTGCTTTAGTATTAATGAAGTGTATTGAGTTGAGGGCATTTAGCAGCCTCGTGCGTAATTGATGGAAAACATGACCCGTGGTCAAAAGTTCAGACTCGCTGTTTTTTGTACAACTGGTGTAAAATCACCTTAATGTTTGTTGTAGGCACTTGAAAGTGAAAATTGGGGATGACGACTAGGCAAATATGTGAAATGAGTTTTTCCAGCGATAATCAGCTATACTTACCGTGCCGAGGACACGCCGTGCGATGCTCACGTTTGGAAAAGCTAAGGCAGTCCAATGTTATGCGTATCTTTTGGCATGGCTGATATTTGTGTCATTAGGTAATTAAAGAAACTTTCATTAAAAACTACATGAGGTTTTACCTTTGCTATGTCACCATTGAAATTTGCTCTATTCCACAAAGGCTTTTACTGGTACCTCAACCACGGAACTTCTGATATATCAGCCCTCACCCAAGCAGGATTCGGCTATGGTGGAGACAAAGAGTACGACGCATCTACACACGAAGAAAATAATCTGAATGTGTATCAATCGAGCAGACAAGATAGCAATAAAAATTACATTAAAGACCCAGGTAGCTATGACAAAGGGGGGAAAAATGGACGAGTCAGTGCTATCAAAAGGAACTGGAGTGCGGAGGAGGCTGGACACACAGATTCCTCCTCCAACTATGGCTACGAAGTTGAAGTGGACGAAGAAGAGACCAACTCCAATGATAAATCGCCAAAGCATTTGTGTAATCCACCGGAAACTATAAAAGCTTCTGAAGAAAGTAAGTGTCAAATGCGTCACATAAAACACACACTTGATTTTACAAATTTATTCATTTAATGAATGACAAATTTGTTGTAGATGTCCAAGTTCCGGATTTTAAGTTGGACTCTATCATCATAATAATACGTCATGGGGACAGAGGTCCGTTAACTCACATCGGGAGCCGCAACGTATCCCACATCAACTGTTCCACGAATAATCCCGATGTTCTTAACCTGTTTAAATTTTCGACGGATACGCTGCCAAAACTACCAGGCTATTCGCAGTTCATAGGGCCGTTCCATACATTTCCAAAAGTGCCACCCAGCAGTCAGTGTAACCTTGGCCAACTAACTCAGCTCGGCTTCTCACAACTTTACGTTCTAGGGAAACTGATACGCTCAACTTATAAAACGACATTATTTAATCAGAACTCGTTCAGCTACGGCAGTAATAACTACAACCTCGCAACCAGTAGTGCAATGAAAGACTTAAGTGAAAGTGTGCCCATCAAGGTGATCTCATACTCTACAAGGTACCGCCGGACCTTCCAAAGTCTGTTGGCCTTTCTCTACGGGTTGGTAGGCCCTAAACATCTCACTCAAAGTACAAGCATTCGGGAGAGTCAAAGCATAACGTTTTGCTTTAATGACTGCATTTGCCGAGCCGTTGATCGGTTGAAAAAGTCGGCTATGTTAAAGTACAAACCAGAGCAATCAGGTAATCATTTCCTATACGACTCTACATGACACTTTGATAAATGGTCGCTTATAGCAAGTGTCTAGTTTTAACAGTACATGAATTTCTTGCAGATAAGCAAGCAATGATCAAGTTGGTGGAACATCTGAATTCAATCCTTCACGAGGACAACTTTAAAAAGACCGGAACTGCACTGTTGGATTCTCTTTTAGTGTTTTTCTGTCATGACACCATGCTTCCATGTAGAGAGGATAAAACCGCTACAGTTAAAGGAACAAAGAAATCATGGCTTAAGAGATTACGGAATCTTTCGTCCTCCAGTTACAATCACGCTAAAACGTGTGTCGGATCAGAAGATATTTCGCGCCTCATTCGCTACATCGAGGTTGAAAATGAAGGGTTGAAGAAACTTAATCAAAACCGGAAGTACTATCTCCTCAGCTCATACGGTTTGATGAAGGAAATTGTGAATCTCGCCCTGAAAATGATCTCGTCGTCATCAAGTCCAAGTCCTTCACAACACTACCATGGTGCTCACACAGCATTTCAACAATCGTCTTCATTGCTTTCATCGTCCATTGTGGGAAATTACTACTACCCTTCTGCAAAGTCCGTCTATGGGAAAACTAGAGTGGCCGTTTTCTCCGGTCACGACACAACTCTTCAGATTATCACTGGTGCTTTAGGTATTTTTGGAGCTCATCCAGACATACACTTGCCACCGTACGGGTCAAGACTCATTTTTGAGTTTTATCGAAAGACAAATGTTCCCCCGAACTCGCCAAGAAAACACTACTTCAGAGTCGTTTATAATGGTGTCGCTGTAACGAACTTGGTTTCCTTTTGCAAAAATAGTCTAGTCAAGTCTGGCAGCCCCTCGGTATTGAATAACCACGGGACGGGAAGTGGCGAAACGGCTAAAGCGCAGTTTTGCCCGATGGAAAATTTAGTCCGCTTTCTCCATGATCACTACTTTGAGGAATTTGGCAATTCAACAAATTTTCGAGATGCATGTCATTTTACGTAGCACACTTGTTGGTCGTTGGTCGGAGGGGTTTGAGTTGCTACTGGAAATTCATATTAGCGATTGTTGTAATATGTAGATACTTGTGATGTTACTAGAGTTCAACTGTTCAACGATTCAAAATGTCTTATAGCTATAGTTTCAGATTATTCTCT
>VICI01004694.1:0-10545 GCA_019593645.1 Akabosia matsudoensis
TCATCGGTCAACCATTTGTAGATATATAGGAAACAAGTAATAACTTTCGATAAGATGAACTTTCATTTTTCATTGATAACGCAAAAAAATTATTTTGTTACTCAAACCCGCACTTAGCAACGGAGAGCTTTGTCTGGAGGCTGGATTCTCAAATTGTTAAAAACTAAATGACATGTGATGGGTCATATTCATTTCCAACATAATATTTCTTTAATATTTCTATTTATTTAATAATCCATTGAAATTATGCTTACCGTGTTGACTGGTACATCTACACTAACTTGAAGGGTTAAATTTAAGTGTATCTGAAATGGGCAACCAACCAAGCCAATAATAAGTGCTGTTTGATCTGAGCATTGTTTCATTACCTATTGGTGTTTTTACGTTTCTTGTTGACGTAAATACAATTCTGCTGAGGGTTGTTTAGTGACGAGATGTCAATCAAGTTTAAGTCCGCACATAAAATGGTTTCAATTGACCTTCAGGTGGATTGAAAGTTGTGAATAAAGAATTAATTACTAAGATGACTATTTGTATCGTTGTCGTGTGCGTCCTCAACACTAAAGAGATTCCTGGTGGAAATGTACAACCTGACTATAAATTGTAATTGTCAATTTCTTTTGTTAATTGCAATCACACGTACGAACATGATAATCACATTCAATTCAATTTTAAGCATTAAGCAAAGATGAGATTTTGCTGATAACTTTGAGGTTATAATTTTTCAAAAGACGCTCTGGGTCATTAAAATCCATTCATAATTTTAAGGGATATTTTCTATCAATGATAGATAGATTTATTACACTTTAATCAGAATCGCGTCACGACGTTGATAATTTAATATGTATTTAACAATCAAGTGCATTAAGTCGAAAGCTACTTTAAGTATTTGGTCTTAAGGTTTGTAGAATCATAAAAACGAACTTTAAAGGACACATTTTTCATGAATCTCAAAATGATAAAAAAAGCGGATAGTACTGTGTTGTGTATGGTATTCATCTCGAGAAAAGTAGCAATGACAAGCAATCCTCGTTGAAGGACCCTGATGGACGACATGACATTCTACAACGGTACCATACGCAACAGGAAAACGGTTGCAGTTTCAGCGGTGAGTACGACGTGATGTTTCAATGCAACACATTGAGATATAAAATATTAATTCACGACTTTGGTTTAGTAGTGTATACCGAATCCGAAGATTTAAGTTTCGTGCTAAAAGATGTTTCGATAAAAAAGTCTGCTAAACCCCTAATTTGCACCTATTCTTCTTCACGAAATTTTGACACCCTGTAGGGTTCATATCTGGATCCCCGGCTGATCTTTTGCGAAAAAAAACCTGATTACTAACTTTATAATGGAAACATATTTCATACCTTATTATGTCTTGTTGTTTGAAAAATAGAACTGCTAAAAACTGCTCATCAAAAAGAGTGTGAGGTTCCCTGCAAGTTTCAATCTAATTTTGATCATGAAAAATTCTTGAGACAAAAGTGCCAAAAACCTCATTCTTGGCTACATGGATTCTTTACAAATATTATGTGTACAGAATTACAGAATATATTCAATCCTATCGAAAAATGTCATTTTTCAAGACAGTCTTCCTTCAAGCTTGGCATTGACAATGAGTACATCGTTTTCATGGTATCCACAAGCTCTTTGTTTACGCACGACCAAAACAATCATCACATACACGATTGATGATGATGACTCGTTACGATAATATTGGTGTAATCAAATTTTATAAAAGCGATCATGAGTTCTCCGCTCTCACATTTCAGTTCATTTCATTCCCCAATTTGGTTCACAAAAATCCAATTTTGCCAGTCAACAGGTCAAACCGTCGATATTGGATCAATTGATTGACCGTCACAACACTCAATACTAATCGGATTTCCCTCATTCCATATGTGATCTTAGTCTGATTGCCACTGAAAAGCAACGCGAATCGCAAAATACAGCCACTCTAAATAATTTATTTTGCTTATTATTTCGTTTAGCTTGATTTGCTTTGATCAACATTGACAGACAGAAATGCAAACAGTCTGGTTAGATTTCAAGCGACAGAGCTCCCTGTTACAAATGTTATTGTATAGACTATTCATACAAAACATTGGCGCATGTGTAATTCATATATAGATAAACATTAATTTTTCTTGTTCCCAACAAACAATGGCATATATTTTACAACACGCCTATCTCTGCCCAAAAAATTACCGAGCACCTTGTGCCTCACAAAAACTATAATTTATAGTATAGAGACAATTTAGAGGAAAAAATATACACTCAATTTAAGAAACTAGTTATTACAAAAAAGGTTCTAGCGTGGGTTAAGTGGACATGGTTATTTTCTCTGGAAACGCACTATTACTACATTATTAGCCTATGAGTGTGCATTGATTAATTCAACTTGATTATAGTTCGTGCACAAATACGATTTTAAACACAGGAGGCTCATATTCAGTGGACTGAAGTTGTTAACAGCAAATGTGAATCGATCCATCCTCAGCCTACAAGATACGCTTCCAAGGTTGGGACAACCTTTTAAAATGGACAAGCGACATTACTTAGACAATTATGGGGAGATTGTGGATGATTTGCTGGGACACTTGACTCGTCCGGGATTATTAACTTTTTATGGATGTTTTCTATAAGCGTGAACCTGTGGTATATGGATTATTAAGCATTACGGAGCAATAGCTTTATCAGGTTACTTTGGGTCGGCAGCCTGTTTCTGTGCCTCTCCGCCCGTGGTTCGTGGCTTCGCGTCGCGCCTGTAGCCTACACACACTTCAAGCGATGGAGCTGAAGTTTTAGAGGCTCAATTATATATTCCCAAGGATGACTCTGGAATATTTTGGGCCCTTAAAGATAAGACCTTCACAGATTCCTGCAGGTGCCCGAATTTTTTTAAATGGCAACGGTGGTTCATTTATGGTGGGGAGATAGCTCTGGGGTATTCAAAATACCAAAAGCTTAGGTCTCCAAGTCATCCCATTGGGTTATACAGGCGATTAAACAATAGAAAATCACGAACCATGTATCTCCTGAACGTTTTGATCTATTAGGCTGAAACTCGGGAAGCACATTAGGGCATGTATGTAGCTATTGCCTTTCGCAATGCTTAATTCAAGCGTTGCAACGTTTTACTATTTTCCATGGTTCCTCCAACTTGCCCAACTTTATTTATGTGCAACACAAAAAAGTGTCCATACAAGGGATCTATATGTTTATATAATGTGACAAGGGCTTGACCGAGTCTAGTCAGCATTTTTATTAGAAGATTATTTCGCCAAATGCGGCCAATAAATGATGTCTACTGTTTAATGTTCAATTACTTCTACCATGTGCTTTATTGTATGATATGATTCCGCATTTATGCACATTAATCAATAACTTATGTTTATAGAGAACCAAATTTGAGCGCATTTCATACTACTGCTACTACTAGTGTTTTGAAACATAAATACTAAAAGCATCGTTGAAGGGTTCAGGGTCACTTCACTGATTATGAGGTAATGTAGATTAAGCACACTGCATACATTGACGAATAAATTCTATGCGCAGCGTTATGTGCACATGGCCACTGACCAGGACTTATAAATATTGACTTACTTTCCATTATGTTCAGAGATGGGATCATCATTAGAAACATCATTGAGAAAACAGTAAAAACTCTGATGATGTAATGCTTACATCTAAATCTAAAGTCGTTAAAATTTTTCTTGAGTTCAGACATCAGAGAATCATAGTTAAAGAATGTTAAACAAACTAATAAATGCAGGTAGGATGGTAGCAAATATGTTTCTTAAATCTTTAGAGATTCAGCTACATAAAATCAGGTTGTAATCTAAGAGTTCATGGTAAGGTTTTTAATTTTGTTTTTAAATGTTTTTGTCTTTCCACTTGAGCGGGGATTGCTTGTAACACATAATTTTGATTATTTTGAATAAGGAAAAAGAAAGCTTAGTGTAAATAGAGTTATCAGTATCAGTGTTCTTTTGCATTTTAAAATCCTGTATAGTATGATATGAGTAGTAGCTTATACCTAGGAAATAGTATTTCATAATTTGGCTGGCGCATTTTCTGGTATTTCACTGACTGTTGCATAATTGGATAAAATAATTAAACTTCTTTTATTACACTTTTCACACCTCTGTGAGTTTGAACTTGAAGAAATGCATTAAATTCATTTGCCCAGTTCATGTATTTGAAAATGTAACACAGTTCCTGCCTACTAGAAATTTGTGATGATAAACGACGGTTTCGTTGTGAGTTGACCGTTACTCGTTTGTGATTTATTGGAATCAATAGTAGTATATAAGTGCACACTTGACTGCCTCATATAATTGACATATACATAAAGTCTTAACTCCTTTTTAACACTAGAAAATTGACGTTTATTGTGTTTAGCGGTAAGATGGTATTGACCGTCACAGATTTTTCATAATGGGGACCAACAAAAGAACGGTATTTCTGTAACTGGGTTACTTAATGTGGTTACTAGGTGTTCCACCCTTCGTCTCCATCATGTTTACGATATTCAAGAGAATGATTGCAGCATTAATCTTTTTGAACAATGACTGGGTCAGTGAAGCTCATCATTAAATAAACACCGCGAATTTTACTACATATTTAGATGAACGCACGAACCAAGTTTTTCATTAATGAGTTCAGTTTTCAGTAATGGTGACTTCATTACTTCTAAAATGAGTTAGTTTCCATAGTGTTTATTGAATTTTTTTGAAATATATTGCCGTGTGCGATAGTAAAAGCAACGGAAGTCTGCTGATACAGAATTGTAATTTGAATTTTCTGCTTCCTCCCCCAAACTGTCGATAAATGTTATTATGTTACCATTCAATTAAGACAAATTTTCTGCTTTTTCAGACTTCTAACGCTATCAGAAGACATGGTTTTGACAAAATATAGTTTATTCGGTAACATTTCGATTCTACTTTGAATTTGCCGTTTCAGTACCGGTATTCTGCTAGCACACCACTTCAAGATATACCTTTCGTGTAAAAATTTGATATTGCAAATCTTCACAGTGTTAACAAAATGACGCCAATGAAACAAAACGATCCCGACTCTCAAAATCAATCACGAAACCGATCGTAAAATCAGATTAGACAATATTGATGTGTGAAATATCTTCAATGTGAAACCTACGTAGAATTGCAAAAATGCAAAGTATATATATTATTTGTGTGAACTATGTATTACTTTGTCTTACCCGTTAATTTTGCACTCGATTCCTGATAAACGCATCTGCGATTGTTATCGCATCACTGCGAACAACCCAAAAGTGTGTTTTTGTTTCTTCCCCCAAATAACCTCTTGTCCCATTTATAAATTTTCGTATCGATTACAACAATCTCCCACGACGACTCTTCTGGGCAACCCTGATTACAAAAATCTGTCTTATCTTCACAAAAATTTTACTTCAAGACTTCGTTACATAATCAAATCAGTTTACTGTTTACTTAGGTACAGGTAAGAACTCGTCGTGATGCAAATATGTCGGTCACTCTATGGTCCCTAAATAACCTTTGTCACAAATGAAAAGTCACCAAAAGTCAGCCCGAATGTTCTTCTTTACAAAACTTAATCACTACAGCAAAAATCAGTCTACGTGTTTGATTTCTAATGTAGATACAACACGAAACTAGTGGTAGTCAATTTCCTCTGATATGCAATCAAATCAGTTCGATGTTAGATTTTTATTCAAAACTCAACGATCCGTGAATTAACGCACGATTACAGTAGCACGATTGTCCATAAGAAATGCTCAGCCAAATATTGCTATGTTGTTCAATCAATATTTGATTAAAGGCTTATAACATGTAATTTGTGTTCCTAGCGGTGACCATCATTGCGAAATAGATTTATAATTAATTACGTTTCCCTATTCTCATACTAAGTTGTCACCAAACAAGTTGTGCCTATATTTCAGGTGCACATCGACTTGCTTTATATCTTGGATTGGAGTAGAAGAGTAAAAAAAATACTGCGTCCTCTTAACCACATCATGTCATGTCCCGTATACACCCATAAAAATCTTTAATATCAACTCTTTTCTTTCAGAACTGTCAATAGTTCCGCATCAGTATTTCTTCCCTCTACTTTTTTTTCAAAACGTGAGGATTTCCAAACGGATCCGTTTCTTGATCATCGTGACCATGCCTCAATAATATTTGGTTGTATGTAGCATTCGTTAAAAAGAATCCTATAATAATAGCAGTATCAGTGCTATACTATTTACGTACCCAAAACACCGTCTTGTTTGCTCATTAATTTTTTTTAGCTCTTTTGGTAATACTACATACCGCCACAGGAGGAGAAACACTGAAAAAGTTCAAAAGTCATCAAGTTTTTTTTCTTCTTTTCTTGAGTTACTAGCACCAATTCAGGTCTGTACTCTTTTTTTTTTGCTGACACATGAAATTTGATAATTGAGACACGAAAAAGGGCACTTGTTTGTTCAACGGAAGGGCTCACCCACTGCAACTACAACTTCATGTTCACTGTTACTGTTTGCCTTTGAAGAAGATCGATTACTATCTTGCAAAGACGCAATCATGTAATTTGACATTTCCTTCGGCTAGAACTATTAGACCAATGACTTTCTATGTTTTTGACAACAAAGAGTGTAATGGCCTTGGCCAATGTTTTGGATATGTATTTATAAAACCAACAACCGGAAAAACGAACAAATTTTTAACGATAGTTTATCAGCATCAAAGAGAAAAAATATTTAACAAGAGTTTTTATTGTACATTTTATTCTTGTTCCGTTCACTGATTTCCCCGTCGGTGCATTGCATCGGCAGATGTTTTACTTTTTCCTTTCACGTTCCACACACTGACCACTCATTTTTCGTGATATATCTTTCGAATTCTCAAGTATAATACTTTCGGGCACGATAAATTACACTGGGAAAACTCCCAAGAGCAGTAGCAAATAAACAACTTGTAATTTTATTCACAGTTCACATTTGCAGCTTGAAATCCTACCAAGTTTCCTGATATTTACAATACAGTCATTAGTTTCGGAATGATTCCGAGTAAAGGCAGGGTCGTTCCCAAAGCAAAACTGAAGTAGCCGAAACTTTCAAATTATATTTGTTTTTACGCACATATAGTAACGGTTCTGTATAAAAAACCACCAAAGATGTTGTCTCAGAATGAAATCTGATGATGCAAATTGTGAGAGAAATATTAATACGGTGCTTCGCAAACCATAATGATAGTGTTTGTCCCTTCAGTAGCCCTTACAGCGTGAAACACATATCAAAAGCTCCTCTGAACATTCTCTCTGGACTTGTAAACGTTTATCTCTGACGCCAGCATAGCGTCCGTCTTATACAAACTCTGAACGCACACTGACTCGCTTGCCGCATGCCTTTGCGATAGGTACAGGTATCGAACAGCAATGAACGCACAAGCGGTGGGTACGCCAAACAAGCAAGCATGTTCACAAGTTTGTGTTACACACTTAAAAGGAAAAAAGGTGAGAGGAACTCCTGAGCGTCTGGTATTTGGTGATAGCATGCGAAACTAGAATTCAATGACTGATATTTCTCCACAGATTTTGACATGTCGGAATGTCACTTTTAAAAGAGGACCTGTAAAATCATTTTTCTGCACACACGATCGTCATATATTTAACTGCTAATACATGGCCACATTGTTGATAACAAAATGGCTTGTTTCCAGCCCACGCTTAGAGGCGTTTTTCCCCGAAAACAAACTTGGTTTTTATGTGGATTGAAGCAGAACTGACCAGTCACTCCATTCATTTATTTCATTTATTCAGAGTCCCTAAATGGTAACAAGCAGTTTGTTGAAATACGAGAAGAATGTGAAACCAGCGTAAGTGATTTTATGTGACAAAGTCACTTCAGGGATTATTAATGTTCGTGTCCCGAGTCCTGGTCCAAGTTAGAACTTGGTGTATGAAATGTGTTTACTATAATATGCCTTGACGAAATAGCTTTCGCTGAGTTTTTGTTTCCACAAAGAAGATGTTCGCACGTCTTGAATAAGTAATTTGTTGAAAATTTATAGCCTTGACTGATTATTCACCTGAACCATAATTGATATTAGAGAATAATGTTCGTCTGAATCCCTTTTCACGAGTTGACCATATTTTTTTCTCAAGAATGCTAATATTCTGCCAGAATACTAATGCGAAAATACTCACAGGAGACTTTTCGCTTTCGTACAGCTCACTTAGAAATTAACTTTTTAGGATGTGTAGTTATTCATTAGATTTGTATCACCAAGATGACCTTCTCTTTTCCAATCCCTGATGTCTTTCGATGGACTTTGGCGTGATGATAAAGATCGCATAATAACACTGGTGGCACCTTGTAATTATCAGGAATTATAAAGACGCTCTAAACAAAGGAATACGTTAGACAGAAGGCACGTATCACACAGCGATTACAGTTTTTATTACAGTTGCACGTATTAACCTGATTGATATTTTTGTGACGAATGATGGGAAAAAACTAAATTACTTACGGCTTTCAAGAGGTAGAAGACATAAGAACAGCTTGACTGTAGGTAGAACGTGTTAAAATTCAAGTGACCATCTTCATTTATGATCGATCCATTGTAAACAGAATAACATTCCGAATTATTATCATTAGAGAAAAGTCTTTTCAATTAGCAATAATAAAGCAGAATGCGAATTCGAAAGTGCGAATATTTTCTCATAGCTCATTATGTAATTCGATTTTAATTCTGTAAATATGTAGTATGTATATTGTTGACGAGACCTGTTTTCACCTTCATAATTTGTTTTCAAAATTGCTTCTATTTACCACAGAAATTAAGCTCAATAATAATTTACTTTCTCATTATCATATAGTTAACATGATGAGGACTTCCGATAGAAAATCGGCGACTACAAACGGTGCTGTTACATAATTACGCTGTTTCGCAAACTTATAAGTGGAAAACAGAGTTAACTCACACCACGGTATCCCGACGGACTGACAGACTAACATTGTAAGACAATTGCACGCTACTGTCGCTACTAAAATTCATGACAAAACAAAAACGTATAGTGTTTGTAAATCAGGTTCTTTACTTCAAGGACGTCTTTTTGTAATGTTTTTGGTATATTAAGGTTTGACGAGTCATTCATTTCAAATCATAAAGTGAACAAAATAATTCGTTATGTGATCATAGCAGTTGCCAACGATGATATTAACACGTAGCACTAACTCGTTATGATTTGCTAAGAGCTATTATGTCGTTAGTATATAACTTCCAAATTACTTCATCGTTAAAAGCCACTAACGGACTTATTAACTGATTTATAAAGTCATTTGTCACGTTAACCATCAGAAAAGAACGATCCAAGTTGCAAGATCATTTAGAAATCAAATCTGTACCCTTAGTCATGATTGTACTTTAAACGGATTTTCAATGTACAAATTCTAAATCTGAAAATTTGCAGTAAAATCCGTGCCGGTAAAAATCAAACCTGCTTATTTTTGAAAACCTCACCGTTTGACGTAAGTAAGATTTGTGCAATACCAGTCAATAAGCGCAACACCACCGAAATGATAAAGTCATTGTTTCATTTTTTGCCTACGCAAGACGCAAAGTATTTTTAGCTTTTCGACTCTGATGTTTTCTGATATTTATTAGCGTCAAACTTTAAACCTTATGCCTACCCGAGCTCTACTGACTAATATCCATATAATAACCAGGAACTGGGTTTTGCCCCTGGCATGGCAGTGGTATTTCGTTGCAAGTAGGAGTAAAATATTTCTTATACCGTACTAAGGTTTTTATTGCATTTGAGTACTTATTTTTATACTTCACAGCAGCAAGACGAATCGTGACTGTGTCGTCACATAACCTTTCGAGCTTTATTTCCTTGCGAAAAGTCTAATACCGGTACTTTTTTTATTTGCAAATTATGGAGGTACAGGCATTCGTTATTATGATGTCATTGATGAATTATAGCTCATAAAGTAATTTTTTGAATGTGCTCATGCTGCTGTAGGCTTTTACTGCACATCTTGTGGGCAATGGAATCTTTGTCACTTTTTAAAACTTATACATTTTCCCAAAAATAGCTGAGCGTGAGATGGCTAACTCACCACAGGGACGACGTGAGGTGAATCCTTAAATAAAATTCGTTATGCCGCTTGGTAGTAATGGTAATGCTACAACACATTCAACATTGACAGTGCGGTTTTACGTGTTTCGTGCGAGACCAGGAAAGAAAGAACAGTTTTAGCCTGGTGAGATTTTATCAATGTCCGTCATTCTTTCCAGATGAATACATATTCTATTGAAATAGTATCTTATCACATAATTTTGTGAAGAGGTAACATCCGGTTTTCATGGCGATAAAAACCAAAGACAGTTCGGTCGGATATTATGGTGCATATTTGACAACAGAGAGAATTCAACAGCCAAGATAATTTTTGAAAAAAGGGCAAAAATTCTTCCCATGCCGGGAATCGAACCCGGGCCTCTCGGGTGAGAGCCGAGTATCCTAGCCACTAGACCACATGGGATA
>VICI01004695.1:0-10545 GCA_019593645.1 Akabosia matsudoensis
ATAAGAGCTTAATAGTAGCCATTATGATTCGTTTAAATTTAAAGAGGAAAAATTCCACACAAAAAAGAAAGATTATAGTGTAAATAGTGTAGTGTGTTCAAAAGTTAGAAAAATGTCTGTACAGGCTGGCTTCTAAACAGCTCACCAATTACTCATGAAAATTTCAATCAAATGACTGTATGAATTTTTAACCTGGAGATGTTTTATGCGCCACCCTATGCATATGACTTTGACAAAAAAAAGAAAGATTTGTTTTGAGACTGGTAATTGGTAAGATTACAACTAGCCGAGTACTTGAATGTTTGACAGGGAACATCAGGGCAAAGGAGTAGGACAAACGCTCTGTTTTTGTATTTTAAATTCACTCGTGGGATCATCCCGATCGTGATGAAACGGATTTTGTTGTGTCTGAGAAAAGATTTGAACGAGTGAGAAATGATGTTGTTCAGCCAGACATTTGATTTAACGGATGATCATGATGACGGGCTTCGTGCGATAAAGATGATAGCTGAAGGGAGTAAGAAAAAAAAAGTATTTTTGGTGGTGTTGATGGGAATCCTGTGAAATAAAAAATGCGTGGAATGTTTCCATCTCCGTCTTTGTTTTGATACGCATTCCTGGCTAGAATATTCTCCTGAGCGAAGTTTCAGCGTTGAAGGGGTGCTGTTGCATGGTGTTACCACAGACCTTGGTGGACACCCTTAAGTTGTAAACGCACTTGAACAGGAAAAAGCCGACTTTGTTTTGTGAGCATTTGTGACTGTCCGTAGGAAAAGGGTTTATGTCGTATAAAAAAAGAAACGGAAAAATCTACTCTACATTCGTTTTTATCTGAAAAACATACCAAATGGTAAAAATTTAAACGTAGAAAAATTAGTTTCTCGCTACTTTTACATTAGCTTCGGCATATTTGTCCGAGAAAACCGAATGTATTGTTTCTTTTTTTTACGACATATCCTCTTTTCCTAGGGGCAGTCACATTTGAGTAAAAGGCAAACAATAACAGTGGAGTTTGTAAATATCTTCACATTTATGGTGACTGTATCTATGAAATTCGTATGCCTGAATGGTGAATATTGAATATATAGTTTTATGAGTCAACCTGTACAAACACCTGTTGTAGGTTTGCTTGAACGAATGCAAATTATTTTTAGGTATAGAACTAATCATTTCAAAATGGTTATTTGAAATACGTTTCAAATTTGAGTACTTTTGTAATTACATACTGCCTTAAATGCGAATCTAAATGATATGAATACGCACAAAACACAGATTTCTGTTTTTTCTTTTTTTTGGGAAAGCCAATGAAATTAAGTGTTGGGAGGAGGATATTCCTATAACGTGACACGAACAAGATGGAAAGTGGATTTTTTGCTTTTTTATTTAAGGATTAATGTCGAGAAGAGGAAATGTAGAAGAAATACACGTTGGGTGTGCAGTTTTTTGGGTAATGCACATCCACGTGACTCTGAACATGGGGGTGATAAGTATTTAGTGAAAATTTCCTTCTAATACATTTCATCCTACTATTTACTTAATTTCATTTNAATGCACATCCACGTGACTCTGAACATGGGGGTGATCAGTATTTAGTGAAAATTTCCTTCTAATACATTTCATCCTACTATTTACTTAATTTCATTTATCATCTTGAGCTTGGCATTTGGATAGTTTTATATTATATATCTGTTGCGTGTGTTTATACACATATTTTTAAATTAGATTAGCGAAAAATTGTACGTGATTGAAAAAAAGGGCATGAAAAATAATCGTAGAAATGAGACGAGGAAATATTTATACAAAAACGAGATTCGATACGTCACGAAAGTCCTCAAAAAAGGATATTCAAAAGAATTGAAGATGAGGTGGAGATGTTTGAAACAAAAAGGAAGAAAAAAAACACTTCTCTGAGAATATCACGACGTTTCCCATCAGGATCATGAACGATGTTGTTCTTAAGAATCTCAATAAAATGAGAAGACTCACAGCGGCGGCGGCATCATCTTTCTTTTTTTCTCACACGATCTCTTTTTCTCATTGTACACACTTGATAGCGTGGACCTCTCCTCTTGAGGAAATATTCTTTTCTTATTTTTTTGGCAATTATTTACTTACTTTCTTTCAACACACATTTCAAGCTGGTGCATGAAAAATACTCACATTTCACACTTGCCGTGTTTTATGCCATGACAAACAGACAAATTTGCTTGGTCTCATTACCAAAAACAGGAGAGAACAGTGTCTTTTTGTCACTTGAGCTAATGTTGATTGTTTCACCAGGTGTACAAGCTCGGAGTTATGGCCTATGTGAAGAAAAACACTTTTTTAAATGTGTTTGGTAAACTGGAAACATGAAGAAAAAAAATATGGACTGGTTTGCCACAAACCGCTGTGTACAGGGTGTTTAATAACCGCCTCACATTGTGTCCCCAGTAAAACTTCTAAAGAACGCTGGGGTCTCTAAAGATCGTCGGTCTCTAAAGAACGCCGAGGTTCATAAAGGAAATTTCAAGTTTCGCCGGGACGTCGAGAGGGAAGTTTTACGGTATGCAGATGTCAAGATTTAGTGGTGACATGTTTGTTACCCATCCTGAACTAGAGGTAAACCTAAAAGGTAAACATTTGCTTGGGCGTCTAGACACGAAAAAAGCAGTAAAAGCTACTTCTAAAGATGGTGATACGAGGAAGTAAACGGGTTACGGCAGATTGGGAGACAACTTAATAGAGAAATGCGAAATACGAGTAATTATGTGATCCTAACGATCTAGCAGGTATCCAATGTCAAGTCTGGATGACTCGTTTGCGTATTCAAAGCTGATGTTAGCAATAATATTTCTTGCTTTGATGACCAATTTGAGACTATTTCTTTTTCCTTTTTTTTTTTGTTTTGAACGGCAGGCTACTCAGGTATGGCAGTCGATACGAGAAAAAAAAAAGAAGTTGTCAAATGAACTAACTTGGCACCATAAATACCTGTCGAACTATTCGTGGCTCACAATTTAAACCGTATCTATTTCACGATACTAGACGTGTCGAGCTGATTCAGAAGTTAATGGGTTTTTTACTGTAGCAATGGGAACATGAATCTCCATTGAAGCGTGTCCTTCAAACAATTTTCTCTCGTGTTCAGTCACTTGCTATATCGCATTGTTCTCACTTTTACACCATTTTTACGGTCTAGTTTTAAAATTATTTATCGCAGCCGATAAAAAAAATATGTTGGTCGGAATATGTTGTCATAAGTGAGCTATGAGGATGGCGTCCTTGTAACCTAGACAAGGTTCGAAATGTTGAAACTATCTTGCAGCAATTTTTTAAAATGCTTTTTACCGTATCTGGTTTAAAAATACCCAGACAATAGTTGATAACAACCCTGGTTATCTTGCAATTAGCCTTTCTCATGATAAAAAATGAGTCTTTTACCTTTTTCCATTTCTCGATAAGGACGTATTTGGAAGGGTCTTGCGAGGCAGGAAGGATAGCTGAGATGAGATCCTGACAGGTCGTGGATTTCCCCATCCCGCTCACCAGCTTAACAGTTGAGTCCCACCCAGATGGGCACCTTTGGTTGGTGATCGTCAACCAGATCCATGCCCACTGCAACTTCCTCGTAACTGTAGCCATTGTTGGCGAGAGCGGAGAGACTTGGGTTGTTACAGGGCGCTGAGCTTGGAGGACAACCCTTAGGAACGGGTAAACCGTTATTAGCCGTCGTCGAGGTCCTCGTGTGCTTATCTACAGCTACAGCCATCTCGATCTTTACAAAAACAAAATAACAAAAAAAAAAAAAAAATGCTTTCAAAATAGTCCCAACGCAACTGAAACCCTCCACCAATAAAATTCTTTTCCTGAAATACATCTATTGCGTAATGATAGGCATAACTGTACAAATTCAGAGTTGAAATCGCATTATCCCGCCACACACATCGATGCGATGCCGTATAAAAATCACATTTTAAAATTTTTAATGGAGAACCCCTGCCTTGTATTTTTTTTCTTTGGTCGAGTGAGCAATCATGATTGAGATTTGTTTTTTGCGCATCAGCCACAAATACCGATACATACGTTCATGTGCGTTTCCGTAGTCGTTTTTTAAAATAAACTTGACCCTTGTAACCGTGTTATGGGGTGTTTTGCTAGATTACAACCACGAATAGAATCTGCAGCACTCTATTAATTCACTCGATGGGGTTTCATTACTGGTTTTTTTGTGCACGACCAGCCAGGCAGACCATAAATTTGACATTGCCCAAATGGTCAGGCAGAGAGAGATACTCGCTAATTGTTACACAAGAAAACAAAAAAAAAAATCAAAATCTATTACATGCGTATAATCAGGTAGATTTTTTTTCGACAGAGATTTAAAACAAAGTACCGTTTATTTTATACATTTGTACAGGATGTACAGGGTCGTACATAAATATCTCACGATTAACTCATATAAAGTGCAGGTGTTTAGCTCAGGTAAGTATGGTGAGGTTATAAATGATAACCATGTATGCAACGAGGAAATCATGTAGAAACAGATAGTTTGTCCTGATAACAGTTGCCAGAAAAGGACTGAGATTCTGATAAGACAATTTGTTGCATTGTTACAGGATTCAATTCCGTTTTGTTTGCGGATTTGACTCATCCAAAAGGAAAATTTAATTACTGAGCGCGAACATACGTACTTGAATTTAAATTAAGAACACATGTAGTGTCCATTCTTTCTCATTTTCTTGCAATAACGTCATGACGGCCTTGCTATTTCTACAGTATGCCAACAAAGTGAAGAAGTGACACTCAATTTTCTTCAAAAATCTATTCCCTCTCTCTCTCTCTTGCACATTTTCAATTACATTTTCCGTCGACTCTCTGCAGGGAAAACATAATTTACACCCGGCGTTGATTGTTGAAGGACGTACTCCACTCATTCCATTACACGGCAACTAAAGCATCACCAAAATGGACCCGACACGACGCTTCCCATAAAAAATATACATTTTTCTGAAGCTTTTCATTTGCTGATTACCAACTCGACAGCGCTGTATTCAACATTATAATAAATTTACAGGGTCGTACGTTACTATCTCGCCATTTAATGCAAAAGACGAATACGTAGTCCTTCCTTGAACACGAGGAGATGTTAAGCTATCACTCTGTCTAATTTTTATAACATACTCATCGTTCTATATTTCATATCCATTTCATAACGAACGAAGGATCTTTTCTTTTTAGAATTTCTTTAAAGCGAAGGTCCACTTTTCCGCTTGAATAGATAATCTTGAGTATCCCAGCGTACGCGTACCCAGATTGATGACGATAAGCGTATGCACTTCCTTTTGAATCAGATCTTAGATTTTTTTCTTCTTCTCTCTGCTATTCTGAATATCTTTAGTCTAGAACTCACATATTTTTTAATATGAACTGGGAAACACTATGAAAAGGGGCTTTTTCATGTTTTATTATGTATTACGTGTCTATGTCCGCTCGTGTGAGTTCTTCTGCCACCAAGAGAGTCGTACTCTGTCATCAGACAGGTCTTTAGAGAGATGAACGGTTACCTCGACGAGGAAGATTAAAAGGGTATTGTCGAGGTTTTTTTCCTTGAGATGCTTAAGAAAAACCAAAAAGTCATGCACCTGCTTATTTCTTTTTTCTCTACGAACAGAGATTCCTTTTAAATTTGGCACGACGACTGTGTAAAGCTAGTACAGGGTTTAGCGATAATATTTGTAGTAAATAGATGGACGGTATATGGAAAACTGTAGAGATGTTTATGAGTAACCCTGTAAATTTTGTCTTCTTGAGAAACTCACGTTTTTTTTTGTAAAAATGTAAGTATTAGTTTCATGAAACAAGTGTCTGATTATTTTGACGTTATTATGGAGTTGTATTCATAGAAGTTTTCTTGAAAAAGGAGGACGCCGGAGGAACGTTGAGGGAACGGAAAACAGTTAAAAAATATGATAATTGTAGAGGAATAGGATTTATACGTCGGCTTCTTTTTTCAGTTAAAAGGTAGACGGTTCTGAACGTAAATGAAGGTAACATAAACTTTGTCATAAACTTGCCGCCGTATTTTTGTAAACCCTTTCAAAACACGCAGAGATACTTCCTGGTAAAATGCGTGATAAAAAGAAAAACAGTCGGCAAATTGTTTTTTTGCACCACCCTCGTTGTGTGCAAATTGGTTGTAATGAAATTTGCACAACATCTTGAGTGATAGAAAACAGACTATCAGTAAATTTGATGGGTTTACTTCTAAATAAAAAAAATGTCCTGCCGGATCATGATGCAGGTAGCGGTGCAATATTGAATATAGGCTTGGCTTGGCCTTATCTTGCGATGCGATATACACAAATTTGAGAGTTATTTTACCCTGTACAAAGAATCTGGTCCCTAAATGTGGCATATTCCCACAGGAGATGAGTAAATGATTTAAATGATGTCTCAGGTTTAATTTTTTTTAACAAAAAACGTCATTGTTTTTACTGCAGCTTCACATATCACGCCATCATGACAAGAGATGTAAAAAATATTTATTACTCTGCCAGAAACACACTTGTCACTCAATCTCCCCCACCAAAAGAAATATTAACCAGTGTTTGCCTACTTTTAACAAATTAAAGAGAGAAAATTGTCAGCTCAACAAAAATATATTATTTTATGGGGGGAAAACAACAACATTAAATGCCTTTTGGCACTTGTAAACATTTCTGTCACCATTAAGAATAAAAATGAAAAACCGTTTTCTATTTTTCTCTCATTCAATATTGAATATGGTTGATGGTAGACAAATGGGGACTCACTTTCTTTCTTAAAAGAGAAAAATCAAATTAAAAATATTCACACAGTTCTCCTGCTTCTGATCTTTTATTTATGGGATGATCATGAAAATGAAAACCTGAAACGAAAACTAATCATGATTTTTATTACTAATTTGCGCCCGGATAATGGTTACTTGTAATTAATTGCAATTACAGGTAGTAGTCGCATTGGAGTGCAATAAATTGAAAATAGACAGATTTACAAAATCAATAAGCTTGAGTTTCGTCCGTAATCTATTCTCATTGACCTTTTACCTTCGGCTTGGACATTGTCAGGGATTAATGCATGGTAAAAAAACTGTTCCATTGTTGTCTAACAAACACAAATTAACAGTTACAGTTTGAACTTAATCGCACACTTTTTGAAACGAGTTGCAATTTGCAAAATTTAAGCAAACACATTTAGTAAAAGTAACCGTAATATCCCCAGCGGCAATAGAAAATCTCGCCAAAAACATTGTTATATAACATATATAACGTTGTACATTTTAGTATCCCATACAATACCAACCTTGTTGCGGTATTGCCTAAAAAACGACATTTTGATCTTTCTGTTGTCGGTTATTTTCGTGGCGCAAAGATGGCTTAGCTTATCAGTTTTTTGATAGCAAAAATATTCAACTTAAGTGTGATTGCTCTCTCTCTCTCCTTCCTTAATCATATTACAGGACGTAACATTATACGTGACCATCATTATTCTACTCGGCCGGGAATTTTGATTACTTTTCCAATGCACCAGAGCTAAAAAGATGCAGGTTTCAAATAGTCTCTCATCCAATTTTCTAAATTATTTCGTACGCTCAAGTATGCTCCAATCCAAAACCGTTTTCCCACATGTTATCATGTATGAAAAGAAATAATTTTAAAGGAAAAAGGAGCAGAGCTACACTAAAAAAATTACATGTATTGTGACAGATCAAACAAAAACCACGCATAAAACCATACAAAATACGAATACAAATGAAAATACGGTAATTTTACTACCACAAAAATATTACAATGTAATTTTTCCAATTTGGGTTTGATCTGTATGGTTGTGTAATCGAGGGCTTACAAGATTTTTTTCTTTCATTTCATAGTCTTCGTGTACAGAGTTATGCCTTAGCATCTCATGATGCAAACCTGGGTAACGCATTTATCATTTATGAATAAATCGGGAGATGTATGTGTGCAACCGTGTACATTGCAAATGATTCGAAATTTGATTGCCCGTGGGTTCACGACGAATACAAAGTTTTGCACTAGAAAATCCTGAATTAAAGTATGAACGGAAGAAACCCGTGGCACGACGAATCCCTCAAACCCCGAATGGCGAATAGTTATGTCGTGCGCTAACCATATTATTTTTTTCCGTTTCAACTCGAAGTCACAGTTATGAATATGATGTGTTTTTAGGAATGGAGAAGTACAATCTTTTGATTAGGTTCATCCAGAAAATAATTTGCATAGGAGGGCTGTCAATATATTTTGTGATGGCGCTTGTCTGCGTGAACGTGTTGGTATTTCACGTGACTTTTTGTGTTGGTGGTAGGTACGTGCATTTGCTCGTCTCTTTGACTATGACTCACTTGTGACTGGCCCTAGGAAAAGGGGATATGTCGTACAAAAAAGAAACGAGAAAATCTGAAAATTTTCTTAGCGTTTTTCTCTGACAAATATACCAAAGCGTAAATATAAAAGTAGCAAGAAACTAATTTTGCTACTTTTACATTACGCTTTGGCATATTTGTCAAATAAAAACGAATGTAGAGTAGATTTCCTCGTTCCTTTTTTCATACGACATATCCCCTTTTCCTAGGGACAGCCATATATGTTTTTCCACGCTCAAAAAACAATTATTTATGACGCGAAAATTATTTATTGCATAAGCTGTACGCCAGATTTCATTTTGCATAGCATCATGCTAACAGTTTTTACACGGTGTACAGGGTTGTAAAATGCCTAGCTAATTCAGGTAATGTTTATACAGGTAAACGGTAAGATTATGAGCCGCCCAACCCTGTACATTTGCAATTATGAGGACACGAGACGTGAAGGCACGTTACACCTGATCTTTGCCTTTGTAACGTTTTCATACAAAAAATAATATAAAAAATATCCACGCTAGTTCAATCGGTAGGATTTCAGTATTGCCAACAGTTAGGTAATGTCTTTGATCTTTTTCTGTTTTTTTTTTCGCTGACGGTATTTTGATTGTTACGTGAGAAAAGCCTAGCAATTATATGATACTGTTGCAGTCTTCTTAGGAATGAAATTCTGCGCGGGTTTTTTTATTCAAATGTCAAAGGTCATGGCTAAGCTAGGGATTATCTTGAGGCAGTTTAGATATTAAGCCAACGGGATATCTTTTTGGTATCCACATAATTGGTTTAAAAAAGCCATACAATTGTTTTCAGTTGAGGAACTACGCCAGACTCATAAAAGAAAATAAAAAGGAACAAAAATATTTCACGGCAATTTTTATCCAAAAAAAGAACCGAGAAGTTCATTGACTAAAAAACAATTTCTACGTACAAAAAATAAAACACGGGTAGCAGTGAGAGCAATTTGAAGCAATTCTTCATCACGTCAGACTGCAAAACAGAATACCTTTTGGTTCAATTTTTCTCTTCTTTAGAGTCAAAACCTAATTTATTTTCTCTCGTTTGAAAAATTAAATGTTATCATGAATGACGTGACTTGGGCTTGGTTGCCCCTTTCCATTTCTCTTGAGCAGGGATAAAATACTTTTGTGAGAATTGACATGGGAGCAGTAGCCACTGTAACAGCAGTTTTATCCATCAGACTTGGTTACAAATTATTTATTGTTATTAAATTGCAAATTTTTGCGAGTTATTATTGCCGTTATCAGTATAACGTACATTTTTTTGCGTCTCGACTCTTTTGACATGATGATGACGATGCGCGCCTTGGTAGGTACAGGTTTACCGGTGGGATATGAGTAAACCGTTTTGAAACGTTCATACTTTTGAGTTTTACAGTAAATCATATTGATTCTTGCGTGCAGGAGTACGCAAAAGACTTATATCATCATTATTTGTCCTCCCGCCATTATATTTGGCATAGTCCCCGTTAGTCTTACTGTGGACGTGGTACGTCAACTGGCGTGTAATAAATGATACGACTATTTTATTCATAAAAACAAAAACCGGATTTGCTGTTCTCTCTCAGGCAACTTTCATCTTCATTCAGAGAAATATACAGGGTTCTAGGTAAACATCTCACCACTCGCCCATAAATGCTACATGTACGAGCCAGCCTTCGCATGTAGAGACAATAAAGCGAAACGCTGTACGGTAAACATGCGTAAATGTAGAATGTGTTTGGGGGAGGTACGTCTTGATACGATGACGACACGCATCCCTGCCAGTTTCTCTTTTTTATTTAGGAGTGCAAACAATTCACCATCCTTTTAATAATCAGTAGAAAATACATTTAACTTGGACAATCATTTTAAGAGTCAGAGACAATTGGCTTTATATAAAAAGAATGAATGAAATTTGAGTTTGTACCTGTCTTTTTTGTTTTTGGAATCGGATTGGGCTTGCGATAATAAATTGCCCATGTCCTTTCTCGCAGTCACAGCCATCAGTAGTTTCCTCTTTTTTTGACGAAAAAAAATGAAAGAGTTGTCTAATGACTGTAAGACTGACCGGTACTTTTTGTTTGATCCTTTTAGACTAACGTTTCTGCATGCTACGGTTCATCATAAAACAACAACGCTAAAAACTCT
>VICI01004696.1:0-10544 GCA_019593645.1 Akabosia matsudoensis
CTTGTAAGATAATGCATTGAGTTTCGACTTTAGTTTATCCGAATCCAAATTTCTTCCTAAAAATTTATAAAAATCGTTTAAAAAATGCTTAAAATAAAACTATATATCGTTTCGCAAATTTTAACTTGACCATGCTGCGATCTTACCGATTAGTACAAGACGGCTGCTCATTGAATCATTATTGAAATTATTGGGAGTTTCTTAGGGCTTGATTTCTGTCAGTTCGTATGTCTCATTAACACCTTGAATCATGGTTGCGACCAGCGAAGGATCTGTGGGGTTTTCGCTGGTTAACATTACCAATCCCTAAAGGGAAGTTGAACAAAAAAGAAACGTTGAGGTATCAAAAGCTATAGATTTACGAGACACAGTTTGCAATCATAATAATACCTTTAGACGCCAAATTTCTTGCTTCCTAATCCCTTCGGGCATGTTTTCTGTCACCTTGTCATCATCATCAGTATCCCACAGAATGCTTTGGAGGAAGTTTTCAAGAACTTGTTTTTCCATAGGGGTCGGTAAGAACAACGATATGGTCCCCACAGCTTGGTCTAGATGTGTAGAGGTAGAAAATGCCGTGATTCTCTCAGTCTCCTCGGATATTTGCTGTAATCTACTAGAGTTCAATCCGTCGTACGCCTTCAGGTCCAAGATTTTATCCAGCGAGACCCTTGAAGATTGTAAAAAGTTATGGTAACATTACATGTAGCATGAATTATTGCCCCTATAGAATGTAATAATTTATTAGTTTATCTATGATAGAACCAAGTTATACTCTAATCTCATTCACGCTGTAAAAATCATCATATTCCAACCACATCTTATTTCATGCAGATCTCGACTTGAGATAGCGTCGATTTTTTAATATTGTGAACCATCGACTGTCTGCCAACCGTCTACATCGTAACTAATCCCTTTGGACAATAATGGGAGAGCGTGAACGAGAAAGGCAAGTTTTACGTAATGAGGACTACATGGTTAGTATTAACCTTACGGTTAGAATACTTTTTATAAAAATGTAAGTAAGGTATTAATGAAATTTATCGTGATCTTCAGTTCGTGGAGAAAGTCGATAAAGTTATCGACCGGATCAGTGGTCACAAAGGAGTCGAGGGGGTGATTGTTTGCGACAAAGATGGTAAAAAGACCTTCATTTCAAGCTAAAGATTAGGGCAATCATTAATCATACCCGAATCTGACATCCTTTCTCAACCTAGGTGCTGCTATTCATACGACAATGGATAACACAAACACAGTTATGTACGCTGAATGCATTCGAAACATGTGCACAATGGGACTATCCATGATTCGCGATGTAGACCCTACCGATGACTTGAAGTTCATTCGTGTTGGCACCAAAAAGCTTGAAATGATGGCTACTTTGAGTGAGTAACCTGTAAAATTCCGGTATAGTTTAGCTACCGAGGGCTTGGAGTAATTCATAAATCATTTTCATGCAGATCCAGATTACTTGGCAATCGCTGTTCAAAGTAGAATCAAAGGAAGCAAAAGCTAGAAACCCAACCTGCCATCTTCATCGACACAAAATGTCAACCCGCTCTTTCGAACCAAATGAATAAACTTACAATCCTACTAATACATTAATTGGTGACTCACTTGCAGTACTCGGTTGCTTCCAACTGAGCACACTGATTGATAGCTTTGATACTATTGATCACTGCATCTAGTGCTGGCTGTTCCACCAAATCCTTTTTATTCAGTATAATAAAATCCGCCAGTGCAACTTGTCTGACTGTAGAGCTGAAATATCCTTCTTCTGGCTTCTCGTTTAGTTTCTGTAATAAATGACACCAGTATTTACAGATATCTACAACAATTTTCAGTAAAGAATCTACTAAACTAACCTGAACCCCATTCTTCGCATCTATAACGGTGACAATCCCATCCAGGAAGACATCACTTCCAAGCTCTTTATCCAGCCAAAAGATTGACGCAACCGGCCCTGAACAACAAAAATCCAACTAGGAACTAATAAAAGCCATTTTTGAATTTATCTCTTTACGATTACGTTCACAAACTACAAACCTGGATCTGCCAATCCCGTTGTTTCCAGCAAAATGTAGTCAAATTTTCCCTTTTTCTTCATCAGATTTTCGATAGCTTTCACCCCATTGTCTCTGCAAGGACACAAGCAAAGCAAACTTCGTAAATTGGCCAAGGGCTAGTTTGTTTAATTTTATCAGCATGTCAATTAGTGTCTCGTATTTTTACTTCACAGAACAGCATAAACATCCGTTTCGCAGTTCCAACCATTCCTGAAAAAGCTCTCCTTGTGTCCCAACAGCTAGGCTCTTCTCCATCGCCGACTCTAATTTACAAACACTCGTAATCAGAATCGCGAGTTAATACTTTAGGCTGCAGAATAACAAGAGACATGTCTAACCTGTTCCAAACTCATTCAATATGACAGCAATCTTCTTTTCATTTTGCTCGTGCAGAATATAATTCAAAAGTGTCGTTTTTCCAGCCCCTGTTACAAATCATTTACCAAAATCTAAAAATTAAATCCACTCCCAATATAATAATTTTCATGAAATGGTTAATGACTTTTGAAGTTTCAACGAGCGTAAACGGGTTTAATAATTTTCCATCTCACTCACCCAAATAGCCCGTTAAAATCGTAACTGGTACTGGGCCCTTGTCGCAGTCTACATCCCCAATGTTATCCCTGTCCACAGGTGCATCAATTTCAACCAAAACAAGCTCAGGAACCTCTTCATCGTCATCCTCAAAATCTATTCCAACGTTCATAATTTTATTTCAACGGTTTCTAACAGACAAAAAAGGATCAAACTGTCAAGCTCAAACTCTTTTCCAAAGCTGAACCGCAATAATTTCTTCTGCTGCCAAACAAACACGTGCATTTTTTATCTCAAAGCAAAAACAAGATCAGCTGAAAGCAGGGCAGAGTGAAGAGCAAGAGCATTGCAATATCCGCAACCGGCAATGTTATGGACTGGCCACAGAGAAACAAAAATATTGTATGTTTTCATAGGTTTTCATCATCTCCCTCTGTCTGTCTGCATTGCTAGTTTGTTTACCCCCACCGTCTTTTGTTTCTTGATTGCGGAGTTAATTTTTTTTGCTCAACTGTCCGCTGGAGCCCTCGAAAAAAATTATTTTCACAACTGTTCCAAGAGTCAATTCTCCCAAATAAAAATGGATGTCTCACATTCCAGTGGAGGAAGTGATGAGACCGCTTTAACAAGTCTGGAGTGGTCGGACGAGGACTCAATCGCACTTTGTGATGCGATTCTTGGTGATGGAAAGGTTTTAATCCCGGCAGGTAAGGTCCAATGTGTATTTCATTAAATAATATTTTGTGTGAAAACAATTATAGTGTTTAGTGCACAACGTTTTAATAAACAAGAGTCAAGTTAGTGATTTGTACTTTATATCGTGCTTAGGTGTCAACAAGCACTTTCACATGATTGCGATTCGAAGAAAGTTCCGAATGGCCACGAAGAAAAATGTGGAGGCAAGTGTTTTGTGGCAAAGGCTCGAAGATTTATATGAACTGAGTAAAGTGGTAAGTTACGTGGCGGTACTTCTTATCTTTTTTACTTGTTTGTCGCGTATGAATCGAAGTCTAAATAAATTGTTATAATTGCCTGGTAGGAGGAATTGATGCCATGTCCATTTCCGAACGAGGTTTCGGATTTCAGCTTACCAGAGGCGGATTTCAGTCAGCTGATACGAGACAGAAAAAATGCGTCTGTTCAGGATAAGTTGCTAGATGATGAATCAAGAGACTCAGGAAGTGGTGAGTGACTGGGTTGTATTATCTGGATCACCTTTACGTAAGCTGTTTTTAATAACTTTTATTCTGTAATTAGGACGGGAAACACCGCCGACGTTGCCTATTGCCAAACGTGGAGCTGCTGTACAATCTTCAAACAAACGAAAATACTCGTCGTCTATTTCAGAGGCTGGATCTGAGACTGGAAGTGGACGCAAGTCTACGGGAACGCCTACAGGAACTGGGGCTTCCAAAGGAAAACGAAGGATTTAAATTCTTCTCTCTAAATGTCGAATTGGACTGACCTCTTGTGTAAGAAGTACTTATGTACAGAAAGAGTAGTAGTTTGTAGTGACTTCGTTAGCTTATCGTTGGCGAATTTCTTAAAATAATATAGAGAAGTGTTAGTGTTACAAGTTACAAGCAAATAATTCGTCTATGTTCGATATAGTATATAAATTACAAAACCAAACCCTGTAATGTGTTACAGAGTAGTATATAGCTGCTATTAATGAATTTTTATTACGTTTTGTATTTTCAGGTATGTAAGATGTATCTGCATATTACACTTATCTCTTTGTCAATATTAATTTGTTAAAGTTATGAAATAAACTATTTAATAATGATTTGTCTTTATCTTGGTCCCCACTCCAGACAGATCTTCTTCATTTCATAATCCTGTCTGTTTGAGAAAATAAAATGAATTCATTTCATAAGAACATTTTCATTGGATTTAGTCTATACTTGTATACGTCTATGGACATAGTCACAGAGCCCACCACCATCAAATATTTCCAACATGTACAAAAAGTTTTCGATTTGGGTATCAAAGACCCAGTTTTATAAACAAAGTTGCAACAAGAGAAGATACTTTGCTTCAGAGCCGTTCCTTAAAGACGTATCCCTTTTGAATTCTGCCTACGACATTGTGGTGATTGGAGGGGGTGAGGTTAACTGTGGATTACATAAATAAAATGTGCTGTAGTACAGAATGTAATCATCTTGTTCATGAATTTAAGGACACAATGGACTAATTTCCGCCGCATACCTACGCAAAGCTGGATTTTCCGTTTGCGTTTTAGAGCGTCGTCATGTTGTAGGAGGAGCTGCGGTTACAGAAGAAATCATTCCCGGATTTAAGTTTTCCAGAGCATCCTACCTCCTAAGCTTGCTTCGACCATACATCATCGCAGACTTGAAATTAAAAGTACTTGAAACAGTTACATGCAAATATTTTACCAAAAAGACCCATGAAAGAACCCCACAATAACCAGCGAACACGTGTTGCAATATTTTATTTTGCGTAACAGGAACATGGGCTGAAGTTTTACCTGCGGGAGCCCTACAACTCCTACACACCAATATCGGAAAAACACTGGTCGGAATTCCCAGCCAAATCACTACTACTCTCCAATGTTCCATCTCTCAATGCAACCGAAATCTCCAAATTTTCAAAGAAAGATGCAGCTATGTACTCCAAGTACGAAGAAAAAATGGAAAAGTTTGTCAAGGCTGTTGTTCACTTATTAGACAACCGTTCCCCCAATTTCCATACCCAAAGGGCACATCTCAGCACCCGCCTGCGGTCTCTCATGCCATTGCTTAAGGCTTTCAAGGAGATTGGGATATCAAATGTGGCAGAATTCCATGAAATCATGACAGCTCCAGCTTCAAAAATTCTCGACAGATGGTTTGAATCTGAACCACTTAAGGCGACTCTTGCGACTGACGCCGTGATAGGTACAATGTCCGGTCCCCACTCCCCAGGAAGCGGATACGTTCTTTTGCACCATATCATGGGTGGGGTCGACGGAAAGCCCGGAGCTTGGGCATATGTTGAAGGAGGCATGGGCTCAGTGAGTGCTGCAATTGCATCAAGTGCGTCACAACTTGGGGTAGACATATTTACGGACCAAGATGTTGCTGAAATACTTTACGAGCGTCACGATCAGAAAACGAAAGCTGTGGGGGTTCGAACTAAAGCAGGTCTTCTGATAAAAGCCAAACATGCTGTTTTTTCCAATACCACACCGCACGTAACATTCAAAACATTGACGAACGTTGCTGACAGAGTGCCTGCATTTGGACAAGAGTTCATAAAGTCGATAGACGCCATTGATTATACATCACCTGTAACCAAAATAAACGGTACGTTATTGCATATATTTCAAAGCAATCGTTTTTGTTATAAAAATATGTCGGAATTATGCCAGTTGCTGTAAGTCGCCTCCCTAACTTCTCTGCTGACCCATGTCCAGCGCAAAACAAAGTTCATCACCCTCACACATGCACTATTCATCTGAACTGTGAATCGGTTTCCAAACTCGATCAGTCATTTCAGTCTTGCATTCGTTTGAACCAACCGTCAGCCAATCCAATGATTGAACTAGTGATTCCATCAAGTCTAGACCCTACACTGGCTCCAGAAGGAGCTCATGTCTGCCTACTTTTTACGCAGTACACTCCATACTCGCCTTCCAATGGCTCTTGGGAGAGTCCTCAGTTCAAGGAGGAATACGCACAAACTGTCTTCAACATTGTGGAAGAATATGCGCCTGGGTTTAAAGACAGCATAATTGGGAAAGAAGTTTTGACACCGGTCGACCTCGAGAAAACTTTTGGATTGACAGGAGGGGTAATCTGAAACCATTTCATTGCCTAACCCAAGAAAAATCCTCACAAATTTTTTTGTTTTGTTTATTTTTACTGCAAATCTGCAGAACATCTTTCACGGCGCTATGACCGTTGATCAACTATACTGGCTGCGTCCCATTTTCACCGATAAATCTTGGTTTCCCCAAACTCCCGTTGAGGGCTTATTCCTGTGCGGTTCTGGCTGTCATCCCGGCGGTGGGGTGATGGGTACACCTGGCTTTTTAGCTGCAAAATCGTTCCTAGCATCAAAGCAATAAAAAATTAAACAAAAAACACGTATATATCAATCGGGGAGCTTACAAAAAGAACTACGTTTTGTACAGCTTAACTAGGAACTACGTGCTGAAATACAAATCCCACTGTGGTGGATCAACATTCGGCTAAACAATAAACATTTTCCATGATTCATTATGTCCATTACCTTATGATAGGTACAAACTATGTATATGCTTTTATATCTTTATTAGACAGAATCTAATATAAATCTATTATATTTTTAGGATGGGCGCTGGAAATTTGTCTTAATAAAACTAAACGTTATCATATCATTATCATGTGTCTACTGCTTTGCAATTTTTCCGTGCTCATGTGACCAATGCGTATAACAAACAGGTTCAGTACGACAACTATTTTGCAAGGGGATTGAGAGGTAATTGTTTCATAGTGTTGGCCAATTCATAAAAACTCAATAAAACTTGTCCATTTTAACAGTATTCTTACTGGAATACTAAGCTTTTGTAGGTAAGTTGCTAGCGTCTTTGTTCTTATTTACAAGCTGGAATACTAACATATTATTCATACGAAAGTCTGTATAAGCTTCATGAATTGAAGTTTTTTTAATGCATACTAATTACTTCAGAGTGTCACCAACAGAACAACTTGGAATGTCTACTGGAAAACCAGGTTTCTCTTGAACTAGGCTTACTAACTATGGATGGATGGATGGATGTACGATGAATTCAATGGATCCAGTAGCAGGAAGCATGCTTTGTGACATCATCGTTCGAAACCAACAAACAATTTCACTTAACATTTAAAGAACTTTAAAAGGAAGAAGTTGTTGTAAAAGGAAAAACTGCAAAAGTAAACACGGCTTTGGCTTAGCTGATACAACTCATCATATACTCGACTTGGTCTTGTGGTTTCTTATCAGTCTTTCAGTCTCCATCTGAATCTGCGTGGTCATAAACGAAGCTCTATCATCGTGCAGATAACTTTTCATTTAACTGCTGTGTAATCTGAGAAATGATAACTTTAGTGCTTCCCGTGTCCCCAGCTTTTTAAAATGTGACTCATAAAAAGAAAATATCACTTATTACTTNCGTGTCCCCAGCTTTTTAAAATGTGACTCATAAAAAGAAAATATCACTTATTACTTCTGAGCTACTAGCTTGACAATATATTTTGTGTAGTTGCCGTTATCTGTTTCTTGACTGAATGCGTTTTGACATAAAAAGAATCGTGATACAGCAGCAGCAGCAGCATCATGTCAGTGAGTATCTTCAAAGGAGTATTACTTGTTCCTAGGCTTATCTTTCCTCAAAGAATAGCAAAGGTTGGGGACAAAGGCCAGGAATAATAATTGAGTACGGACACAATTGACTGGAGAGAAAATAAAAAGCCTGTTAAAGATTACGATTGTTCTGAAGTTATACCGTATTACAATTTTTCATCGTTTAGCAAGGCGATAAAGCCTGCATGAAAAAGTTTGTCTGACGAAGTAAAATGCATGCACTTTCTAGCTGGCTTCTGGTCCGTATGACATTTGAAAACGTGGCCCATTTTTAAAAGCACCTGAATGGGCAGGAGGGGAGGACAACATTTTTTACAAAGTTTTTAGACACGAGTTCGGAATCAAGGATAAAGCTTAGACCTTGCATAAATTGCACAATAAAATATGCCCATTTGCGTGAAAGTGCCAAAGTGTGTGTGAAAGTATTTCGTGTTGTAAATGTAAACGAATGCGCACGGATTTTTCAATATTGGTATGTTTTTATCATTTGTGCAAAAATAGTGCACCTATTTTGGGTACCTGGTCTATGCAGTTTGTAATATAGGTTGTATTGATTTGAAATCCAATGACGAACACGTGTTCTATATAAAACTCAGTACATTATTATATGAATACTTGTTTTACGTAGAGAACCGATGCCCTTTTTATTTACGGTTCCATTATTGATTGATTAGCGTGATGATTTCATTTTTGGTCAGTGATAGACATATGAATTATATTTTTAGGCAATAGCACTCTGCATAAACGCGATAGGGACGAGTTGATTTCTGATACTTGAGCATTGGTCGATAATTGTACTACTGGAAATACTGGATTGCACGGATTGTGTTTGTTTACACTGATTGCAGCATTCAAACGCATAATATTTACCTAAAGCTATATTGCATATGCCATCGTTCCGTTTTTATGTACATAACATATTTTAATAGGCAGATTGTTCATGATGTGTGAGGTGCCCTTTCCAGTTACATTTTGCAATTTGAACGAACCAAAATCTATTATGTTGTCGGTATCCAAAACTTTTCAATTTAATTTGTTCACTTTTACTCTTTCTATTCATTAAAATTCACTGTAATGTCCAGTAACATTGTATGTAAATGCAACATACAACATGTTAGACCACAAGACGCAATTGTTTAGGTCCTTTCCCAATAAGACCCACAATCCATTCACAACTTCAAACTTGCAGTAAAATAGGCTTGGCGATTCGCACAAATACTTTGTAATTAGTGGTTAGGTTTTCCTATTTTCATCAGCCTTGCGATCGTACCGAGAAATGTTGACGATGAAGATGAGATGACTAATACCATTTGCTTACATTCATGTTAGTTCTGTCTGTGATTATCCAGTGACAAAACACTTCCAAATACAGAAGACACGTTTACCAGAAACGCTCTATGGCCTTATTATTTGCATGATACTCAATTTATCATTACTCGTCAGTATCCAGTGATAGCGTGCAACTATTTTCACGCATTGAAGTACAGAAGTTTTTTTTCTTTCGCTTTTTTATTTTGCGTCGTGTATCTTCAATAGATATACTTTTATAATACTAGAAAGCAGGCAATAATAATGCCTTTCACTACCAAAATTTTTAAAAGAAAACGATTTTTGTGAACAGGTTGTTGGCAAAATATAGGACTATGAAGGAAGAGTTAGCATCAGAACTATCAACCTCAGGAGCAAACTCAACTGT
Source organism: Akabosia matsudoensis (assembly GCA_019593645.1). Taxonomy (NCBI): domain Eukaryota; kingdom Metazoa; phylum Arthropoda; class Collembola; order Entomobryomorpha; family Paronellidae; genus Akabosia; species Akabosia matsudoensis. Next base: position 9,625 of record VICI01004696.1, read on the forward strand.
TATTCCTGAGCCTCTGTACAATCCGGGTGATATAGCATGGTCAGTTACCTGTACGTGTATGGTATGGCTGATGGTGCCTGGAATAGGTTTCTTTTACTCAGGCCTGGCCCGCAGTAAAACTGCGCTTTCTCTTATCATATTAAGCTGCTGGTCGTTGGCTGTTGTGTCCGTTCAGGTAATTTGAGTTCAAATATTATGATGATTCAAAATGAAATATTCCGTGAATACATTTAATGTTAGTTTATTTGTAGTGGTTTCTGATTGGATACTCACTTGCCTTCAGTGAGTCAGGATGTTATCTAATTGGGGACTTCAAGTACTTTGGCCTGAGCGGTATTCAAAATGGCTTCAACCCTGCAAACGTCAAGGTTCCAGGAATCGTGTTCTGTTTGTACCAACAAATGCTAGCGGGAATAACGCCTGCTCTTGTAATCGGGGCAACTGCAGAGCGGGGACGGATGCTTCCAATGGTAGTCTTTATGTTCCTTTGGACAACATTTGTATATGATGTTCTCGCCTGTTGGACATGGGCTGCGCAAGGATGGATGAATAACCTTGGAATTTTGGATTTTGCTGGAGGAACTTGCATTCACATTGCGGCAGGATCGGCTGCCATCGCGTACGCAATGATTTTGGGAGAACGGGAAAGCAGCGTGAGGAGCTACAGTCCCCACAGTTTAGTTCAAGTGGTTCTTGGAACCAGCTTGATTTGGTTTGGATGGTTTGGCTTCAATGGTGGCTCAGTTCCAGGAGCTAATGCTCGTTCAGCTATGGTCATTTTTGTGACAAACCTAAGCGCATCGGTCGGAGGGATTACTTGGGCGTTCTGCGATTATTACAAGCAAAAGAAATTCTCAGGCCTTAGCTTTTGCTTTGGCGCAGTATCTGGACTCGTGAGCATCACTCCAGCATCAGGATAC
>VICI01004697.1:0-10543 GCA_019593645.1 Akabosia matsudoensis
GGAGTGTACTTGAGCTGACTGTACAAAAACGGTTTGTACAAAAGCCACCTGGAAAATGACAACATATGCTACAGCTGGAGAGCCATGTTTGCTAGAAAAACTTATGCTGCGAGTATAATAAGGCTCTGAATGATGGCAGGAAACACGTGGCACAACTAACACCAATCCCAGAAAAAAAGCTTGAATGCCCAGGAGTCGCTCGTTTGTTAAATTTTTCAAGTGATCCGTGAAAAGAGAACTCGCATAATGTTTGCTTTTTCAAGCTTTTTTTTTGTTTCCTGGTACACAACAAAAATAAATGCACTTTTTTTATCGTTAAACTACCTATTGTATAATACTGACGACATATGATCTCCTACGCTTTCACGTTACCAAAGATTCTTTTTCCAAAGCAGCTTTTACTTTAATGATCCAATGGCAATAGCTTTGTGATAAATACATCCTGTTCAAAAGGTGCTCTTGGAAAAGCTACACAAAGTCTCCATATTTTCATTTTACAAATACTTATAGAATTTTTTTAAAAACTTTCGTGCCTAATTACTATAACCAAACTATTTTGCATGCAGTGAAATTAATTATCAGAACAAGCTCTTTCACTTGTTGCTTACTAACTAATACAAGTTATAAGTGAAAAAAGCAACCCACGCCTCCATTGTAATTATTACCCCAAATGTTAATTATATGCATGTTGTGTAGGTAATTTCAATTCTGCAAATTTATTACTGGCGAAATTAAGTGAAGCGACATAATCATCGACAGCCCTGTTGCTTCCCCGAGAAGAATGTGTTCTTTTTCATTGTCACAGAAATGCATCGAGTCGAGCAACAATTCAACGTTGCTTCAAAGACTGAAAGCAAAGGCAACACCGACAACCAAGAGAGAACTGAGGATGATCCACGACTGACAAAACGCGTCCTTTTTTGCTGCTACTGTACACCAATACTTATTACAATTTGGGTTCATAATTGTTGCGCAAATTCGCGATGAAAACTGTTTTGTCACCCAACATTTCCAGAGACATCGCTATTAAATTTTTCCAGCAGAAACCGGAACTTACTTAATTTACTTGTAAACACCCCACACAAATAGAGGAACCCAACTGAAAAAAAGCATGTCAAAACCATAAAAAATATAACATTCAACATTTCACAAGAAGGAAAGTGATAAAGAATAGGAAAACTGGAAGTAAAAAGGTTTCCGGAATCTTTTCCAAAGAAAGATACTTTTAGTGTATCGAATTCGTATCACTTATTCCAACTCGTCACAAATCAGCACTGAAGAATTCTAAATCAATACTCTCGAAACGAAGTCTTAAAAAAAACACCCTCCCACATGAATACGGTAAAGGATTTGAATCTGTAATAGACCTTTATAAGCTAAAAGCTGTATGTATTGACAACCTATGACTATATTATTTGACACTTCCTCCTGGCAAATTTGCTCATATGCGTATTTGTCATGTACAAGTCGACTGAGCTTGGCGCAAACGGATGTTCAGTTGATTCCCTCGCCCACCACAGAGTCGTATGCTATCCATTCTTGGGCATCTTTTGTCGGATATTGGCTCTTGTGACTCATGTTTTGAAACGCTTATGGAATCTCCTTCGCAAAACCTACTCTATTGCATATTTTCATAACGCGAAAACTAAGGTTGTTGGAATTGTACTCTAATTTGGTTTGATCATCGCAAGACTCGATCACCGTGTCCTGTTGTTGATTTTGGAGTTTTTCTTTTCTGGAGTGAACAAGGTGAATTGAATTGGATGCGCACTCAATTTGACTATCTCACTCAGGGAGAGATTAAATATGATTGCAGAGTGTTAGAATGATCATATTTTTCCTTTCAATGACTGCTAGTACATAGTAAACGGGCCCGCTAGTTGAAATGCAGGTTACACAAAACCAATGTCAGCCTGTCATTCGGAAATCTCAGTAAGAAAATGCCTGTTCTTATGAAGAAAAAAATTGAATTTTAGCATAAAAATGTGCGTAGAAAAAATTTGATATCGATGTTTAAACTTTTTTCTCTTCTCCTGCAATCTGTGTGTTTTAGACTGTGGAGACTTTCAAAAATTGAATTTTAGCATAAAAATGTGCGTAGAAAAAATTTGATATCGATGTTTAAACTTTTTTCTCTTCTCCTGCAATCTGTGTGTTTTAGACTGTGGTGCGCTCTTGTTCAAGAGTGCCAGTCTGCAGTTTGTGATACATCATCAAGTTGAGCAGATTAAAATACAATTTTTCAAAATCAAACCGTTCAACTTGAAATTCTTCATATTTTCCTATTGTTTTCTCATTAGTTTCTATAATCTGTACAAAAGAGTTTTGGGATTTTAAGAGTGACTTTTTTGTTCCTGCCTCGCAATTATCGACAAAAATTCGTTGGCGGCGCTGGCACAAGAATTCAAATTTCTCCATTAATCAAAATATCATGTCGGCAAAATTTTTTAGTTGACGGTTGTAAAACGTATCTTCCGTGAAAAAATGTCCCGTAACTGACATTGAACAAATTGTATTCTAATTTCGTGTCGCTTTCACCTCTGGAAATATAAGGAAGGAACGTGGGCATGTCAAGAGAAGCGCTAAATACCATGAGAACATTCATAGTAATTCATCCGTGCGTGCATACTCAAGTGGAAAACGTTTCTTTTTCAAAGGCTGTGTCCGCAGTAGCATCATGCTCGATGAATTTTGACGTAAAACCTCTAAAGAATGCCTCCGCGAAAAATTCAAATTTCGCTTTCGTCTGCCGGTGATAATTGAATAGCCGATAATTTTTGTTTTTTAATTACACTACTCAAGGCTTAATCATATATGGTCCTTAACAGGTTTGTTTCGTTTTTCACCGCGAGAAATCTATCGGAAGTGACATATATTTGACATACATACTCAAAGTACTGATGACAGTTCTTCTTCGGCTTAAGATTTCCATGCTAGAAGTGGATATCTCGGGGCAAATGAAGGAAAACATTATTTACTAGTTTTTTCATATGATTGACGTAATATATTTTGATCTCAATGGCTTTCACCAGCAATTGTATATTCAAATCGGGTACAAAATAGCGTCTAGGCAAAAGAAATCACTTCTTTTGTGGCAGCGCTTAGGTCCGCTGAGCAACCAAAGCGTAAATTGTGAGGAAAAAATGAATTCCAGACAGAGCAAGGAGTGCCGTCTTCCAATAACTTCCAATAAAATTTGTTTTGTGTGCTGTTGAAATGGTGATAACGAAGTCTGTAATTAAAGCTGAGATTTACCTGGAGCTTTACAAAGGGGACTAGGGGTACATTTTGAGGAAAACGGGGCCCTTTTTCACCTAGATTTTAGGCCGAAAAGAGCGACGGAAGACAGGCCTACACTAGTCACAATTATAGACGCCTGGTGTTATTTTGAGCTTTTACGGTACTACAAGCGATTGCTGGCCAAGCAAGCGTTGGAGTCGATATCTATCGCTCAAATTAATCCTTGCAATTCATATATTAAATGTAACTCGTTCCTGGAAGTGCAAAAGACCCTACCATGGTTCAAATCATCACACTGGAATGGAATTCATTTGAAATGCTAGTTAATGGCACAGCAAAAGAGTCCTTTCCCCATGGTGGATGAAATCACACCAATTCCTATTATTTCTGTACCCAATACTCCGTTTGAAAACTACTCCCAATTCCGGTTCATCTTAAAACATCCTCTTTTGCGTGGCTTATTTTTTTATTTACGAGTAAATTTAATTAAGCATGAAACATAAATGCTGTCAAAGGGGCGCACAGTTGTCTAAAAAACGGAGCTTCTTTTTCATTCTTGTCGGATTTGTTTTTATAAATGTTTAAAATGTCGTCACGAATCAACACGTTGTTCTTCTAAACTCATTTCAACAGAAATTCAAACCGTGGTAACGAGATAATGAAGCATTGTGGCATGAAAAACTACAAAAATTAAAAAATTGGTACCCTTTGGAGCCGTCGAGAAAGAATTTCTCGCCAGTCGAACCAAGCGTGTCAGACTAAAAAACGAAAAAAGACCCCTACATGAACCTAAAAACGCCTAAAATATATTTATCTGTTATCACGGGATTACACCTACCTGTGTACCAAACTTTCAGACAAATTATTTCTAAGTTGTTGCCGAAAATCGGGTACTTGCAGGTACCTGAAAATACATAAATAAAACCCTGTTTAAACGTTTCCTAGAGTCCTTGAAAACCTTTCTGTCGAACATGGCTTTAACCCGTTGAGGAACTTCCATTTTATGACCAAAAATCGAATTCAGGCACCTGCAAGTACCTGAAAATGTATAAAAGCCTATGCAAACGTTTTCAGAGTCCCAGAGAACCTCTATGTCAAAGGTTACCATTAGAGCAAGAGTTCCCATTTTATAGCGAAAATCGAATTCAGGCACATGCGGGAACCTGAAGGTTCTGATCGATTCGGCCCAAAAACTATATAGCTCACCGCTAGGCCATGGCGAATCTATATGCCAAGTTTGGAGCTAATGCGGCACATCATCCGGACATCCGGACAGACGATCGGGTGCTTCTCAATAAGCTTTGCTACCGAAATGCTGTATAAATACGACGAGGAGCTCTTTACTTTTACCCCCGCCTTGTCTTTCTTTCATAAAATGATGAAAACCAGTCGAATCTAAGAGAAAGAATGTAGAACATGTAAAAAAACTTGTGCTATACGTAGCTTCTTTTTCATAATAAATTAATTATAAGGTAGTCAGTCCTCTTGTAATAATGCGCAGAAATAAAGAGAGAAAGAAGACAAGAAAAATGCTTCAGCAAAAACCTAAAAACACTTTTACTTCATTTCTATGATGGGTGCAATTCACTCAGAAAAGCTCGTCCGAATGGTAAACGCAAAAGCAAGTGTGAAGTTTGTATAAAAACTACATAAAAACCTTGAGCTTCATGTTATCGAACGTTTCTGCATTCCAATATTGATTTAATTTTCAGGTACTCTTTCACCACAATAAGATGTCTTTTTCATATTCTCACTCGACTATAGATTGACGGACAACGCACTTCATGTAATCCGTACCCGCCATTTACTTAGTTTGCGAGCATAAATCATGTACTCTTTGAATGAAACCTGACAGAAAACACGTGTGCTCTATTGAGTGGCATTGGGATTGCAAATTGAACGCTTACTATATCACGGGTTTGGATTTTCCCCAGTTTGCAACTGGAGAATATATCGCCCATCCCCAATACTAACCAGTATATTGTACCGTTATTAAGACGATTGAAAAAGAAAGTAAAAAGCACAACAAGAAAAAGGCAAGATCTGTTCCACCTGCGGAGAAAATGCAGGATTTTTTCCATAATACACAAGAAGGCCATGAAAAAAACGCTTTATCAAAGGCGATGATAAAGATAATGTGGTCAATAGAATGGATGAAATCCATACGTCCCTGAGAGTTGTAACAATAAGAAATGAATATATACTTCTTCAAGTGAAAGAGAAAAGTCTTTCTTTCCTTCTTTCATATTTTACACATCAAAGGAACCCAAATTTGTTTACGTTTTCATCAAAGTCACCCAGCGAGAAATATTTTACATTCACCTTGTTCAGTCTAAAATGTGAAGGGCAAAACTTCTCACACTTTTAAAAAAAAAAAAAAAAAAAAAAAACGGGGACTAGTTATTCCATGGAATTACAGACAGCTTGTGTTGCTACGGGCCTGACCCAAGGCTACATTTTATTCGTTAGTTTCGTTTGCGGCAAGTTCAACAAGCTGTGCTGCTAAACCTTCTAGCTTTATCAATTTACCCCACTAAGTTCGTCATCTTACAATAAGTCAGATTTCTTATGTTAGTTGAAATGTTAAAAAACTCTATATACCGTAAATTCTCTAAAGATTGTCCACTGCGAAAATTGGCCGCCTAGCGAAAGTTGAATTTTTTGTTGCACTTTGTTTTAATCTGTAACAATTTAAAGTAGCATAACTAAAGTTTAACTTTCAGTAAATTTCAATCCCAATTTCATCCTCAATGGCTTGCTCTTCGCCAATATCTTCTACAAAACTTCCATTGCTAATATCTCATTGCTAATTTTCCTAGCTTGATACCTGCATTGTATCTGGCGTTTATTGGAGACCCAGGGAAAGGACCCTATGCATATGAAGGGTAATTGGACGTGGGCCATAACTTCTACATTTATGCGTGTATGGTTACGAATTTGGTATCATTCGAAAGCCTGTTTCTTGACCGAGTGACTGACATCAACTACATTTCAAAAATCGTTTGCAAAACTCCAGATATTTGAGGTTGAAGAAAGTCATTTTTCTGAGGCAATAATATGATTATAAAAATAACAGCAAGGCCTGTGAGATCGTAAATGAAGTCGCAGGGGTACGTTTATAACGTCAATCGATAGCTCATTAAAAATGCTGTTTTCTCAATAACCGGCCAAGATAATTATGAGTACCGCTAGGACTAAAACCCGGACTGGAAGCGTAAGCATCTTTAAATGGCACAACTAAAATCCCTCCTAAGCAGGGCAACCGAGTTAGTATGGTTCGAAATCGTGCCCCAATTCGTAGGACAGATAGTCTAGTCTAGATTTTTATATATTTCGGAGCGTCTAGGCCTTGCATAAGGACCGATGTGGTCACTAGAAGGTCATAAGGGGACTCAAGGATACCCCAACTACTTGTATCCAACTCAAGCCTTTTCAATGGTCTTGTATGGTGGGAAATCGTGCTCGTATCGGTAGAATAGATAGTCTAGAGTCAAATCATATATATTTTGGAGCTTCTAGGCCTTGCACAAGGACCGATTTGGTCACTATAAGGTCACAGGCGCACTCATTAGGGTACCCCGACGACTTGCATCTAACTCAAAGCCTTCTATAAAAAGCTAATTAGGGTTGTTAGCAGCTGAGATAGCGTTATCAGGACTCACGAATGTGGATGTCACCCGATAAGAGTCCTTACCTACGTTTTGCAAAATATTTACAATAAGTCTAAACCCTATGCATGAACATTTTTGTTTTTGTGTATGTACAGTTATCAGTTCTTAAACACGAAGATTGTATATGTTGTCAGCGATGTTATCCGCAGGTGGTCGAAGAGTCGTTTGGTAAGCCGGACGAGAGGAGCCAGATAACTGAAGCAAAATGGTAACACGTACCCACCCAGCGTAGCCCGATCATACAGGAGCACATGTAACCTTCAATTCCGTCCATCACAGGTGTAAAAATCCGATGAAGACTTGGTAGACCTTATTCCTTACGTGTCTACTTTCCATTCCTACAATCACTTCTCCTCTGTAAAATGGGTGAGAGTAAATCTCGTACTGTCCATATTAAAGCAAACAGCCCAGTCTCTCTCGTCATTTCTATTTTTTCAAATTTTGGAACAATTAGACGATAGAGACTGTCCGATTTGCTTTGAGCCTTTATGGACGGATGAACTCTGTGCTCCGCTTGGTTGCGCTAAAATGCACGTGTTTCATCAGTCCTGTACTTCAAAAGTTATTGACAATTCCCTGAAGGAAGATCCGGGGAAAGAGGTACTGTGCCCGTATTGCAAAAAGGGAACTGCCGAATTATTACGTAGTGCCCCAAGACCGACCTTTTTTCCCAACAGGACAAACAGGTCCATTTCACCCGTGCAACAGCACAAAGAAAATATATTTGTTATTTATGTTTTCATTTTTAAATATTTTTAAACTGGTGACTCACACAAAAATATTCCTGAAATATCTTAGATAATCCTTTACCATGTAATCTCTGATGATGCCAATAAATTTGCGAAATGCGTCGTTCGAGAATCAAAACCAGAAACCTGAATGTTTGACTTCCAGTAATTATTATTATTATTATAATTCATCCCAACCAGGACATGCCTGCAGTGCGAAATTCGTGGAATGGAATTTAATAGAAGTGTAGCAAGTGTATCTACCGAAAATACATATTTATATTGAAGGGTTGTCTGTGTGTTCACACTGTGTCAAAAATTTCTCTGCCTCCACGAACCTAACGAAACGCCTCAGAAAGTTCCGCATTCCCCCTCAACCTCGCGACCAATCCAAAGAAAAGAAGAAGAAAAAGGACAGGAAAACTGAGAGGAAAGATGAGAAGGGAAAGGAGAGAAATGGAAAAGAGAAAACCTGATTTTAATGATGCTGAAAAGGATTGACCCTGACTACGACCACCTCTTAATGGAATTATATTAGTGTAACCCCCGGCCATTTTAAGAGCCAGCAACATATCCAAAGAGCAATTCAATACGGTGAAAATGAGAAAGAGAGTGATGAGTTTATGGTACTCCGCCGTGCAATGGTACTCCTCGGTTTAGCGAATAATCTTGGGATCGTATTCAAAACACCTTTCATGATAAAACATGCAGAGTGAAATGCTATTCAGAGTCGAAACCGTTGAAAGCTGTAGGCAGATGTATCTAGAATACACCCGTCTGGTGCAACGACGAACATGAGCTTGTCCAAATTGTGGTGCTTCTGCAAAGAGTATGAGACCTTTTGCACGATAAAATTCGATGACTTTTCAGTTTCGAAGTAGGTTCCATCAAGTATGACTCCATCAGATCCTGGTAGAATTTGATGCAGTATTCTTCCTATGTCATGTGTCAATAACCAAGGTAACGAGGGCAAACTGTATATCAATTGCCTTGCTAGCCTTTTCAATGTTTCTAGACACGGTCGCCTGATCAATTCCGACAAATTCTCCAAATTGCTGCTGCGCCTTCTCCGTGGGTAGTTTAGTAAGGAACAACTGAATCGCCTGGAGTTTCTTAACATCATGTCTATTTGTGTACAAAAGCGGTGAAATTGTTGAATAGTCAACCCTGTAAACGTGAAGCAACGCTCGTCAGAGGCAATCACATTCGGCTGCTGAACTATACGCTGAAGCTGGGCACGATTTCCCATCATACAAGACCATTGAGAAGGTTTTGAGTTTGATACAGGTCGTTGGGGTATCCTTGAGTCCCCTTATGACCTTCTAGTGACCACATCGGTCCTTATGCAAGGCCTAGACGCTCCGAAGTATATATGATTGGGCTCTAGACTATCTGTCCTACGAATTGGGGCACGATTTCGAACCATACTAACTCGGTTGCCCAGCTTAGGAGGGATTTTAGTTGTGTCATTTAAAGAGGCTGAGGTTTCCAGTCCGGGTTTTAGTCGTAGTGGAATCCTCCAGAATCTTGACCGGTTATTGAGAAAGAAAATAGTATTTTTAATGAGCTATCGATTGATGTAATATACGTACCCCTGCGACTTCACGTACAGGCCCTGTTACTTTTGTAATCATATTTTTGCCTCAGAAAAATGCCTCTTTTCAAACGCCAATATCTGGAGTTGTGCAAGCGATTTTTGAAATACATAGTTGATGTCAGTAACTCTGCCAAGAAACGGGCTTTCGAATGATACCGAATTCTTAACCATACATCATTCGTAACCGGTGACCATTAACCTCCATCCCCCGGGCTACCCTTATAGGGGCATTCCATTGACCAACCTTTGACTGCGAAGTATACTTATAGGCATAGGGCAAATCACAGCAATTTGACCCCTGAATATGCTTAAAAGGATAGTTCATTGACAAGCCGGTAACTACGAAAACACCTTTTAGGCATATTTTTTTACAGTTTCACTTGCACGCGGATTATCCTTTTAGGATGATAATCAGCTGCTCATTGTAAAAAAAGTTTTGCACTATTTTTGTGTACTTAGTTCACAAGTACAAGTAATCTAAAGTGTAAGATAGATTTTTTAGTAAAATTGAATGGCGAGAACCTTCGCACGGACATTCTTGAGCCTTGTCTACATCTGCATTTTTTTACTTTCCCCTATCATCCTTTCGGTCAGCTTTGAAGCCCATGATATGGAGTCTTCTCAAGGTAGTCACAAAAATCACTCTTTCGTCACAAGGACAGCATTTGACATGCAATCGATTGATGTATGGTTTCTCCAGAAGCCGTTATGTCCTTGTTGCACCTTGAGTCGGCCACCTCCGGGGACACTGAAGGAGGTCCTGCTCATGATTCAGACGGTGCAGTTGTATCCCAAATTAGCGAAAATCAAGAGGAAGGAGGAGACGAAGAGGAGACAGAGGAGGAGTTTGATCAGACAACCGGGTTCGTGTTCCGTGATAACACCAATGACATCAATAGCAAAGCGAATTTGTCTACGGAAACGACACCACTTGACCAGATACGGCTCCTGATTTCGGAAGACACGGTGGACCGGACAGGCGTCGAAACAAATAAATATGCTGAACAGAAATGCGTACCAAACTACACCCCAATGGACTCTGTTGAATTCTGCCAATATTTGGAGATTATGCTTTCCATGGGTCTTGTCAAAAAGTGTTCCATCGAGGAATATTGCGTGAAGACACTCAGACCAACGCATTCTTTGGGCGTCTCATGACTAGTGGACTGCACTTTGTTGATAACGAATCTATGTATTCCAGTCAGCTACAAGGATCGATTTTGGAACTGGGGACCAATACTTGATGGTCGAAATGGTCAAACCAAGAGTTAGTTCAGGGTATGCCAAAATGTCATCAAATCTCAAAA